>WUWR02000258.1:0-20560 GCA_009982885.2 Hyles vespertilio
TCCGACCTGGCCAATATCGAACTCGGAACTGAAATAACAGAAAGCGCTCCGTTTTCGTGAAAAACTTCGTTGTGGATTACGGTCACAACGGTTTTTTTACAACAACCCATTTTTCAAACCGCGTGATCCCGGTCTTTATGGTGCGGGTGTGGGCTTCCCTACGGACATGCAGCAGAAGCGACCAACGCCGCATCAAGAATGAAGCGGATAATTGGCCTGCGTACTGCGCGGCACGATTTCCCATGGCCGCTAACCGCCGTAAAGACAGTGCGACCAGCAGTTTCTTCCTCAAGTCGCGGATAATGCATTCCTCGATCACGGACGCGCGATTTTGGCTATGCCGTAAGTTGGTAAGATGTGAAAGGTCATGATGTGGGTTGAAACAATTTCTCAGTAACCGACCAAATTGTGGGTCCTTACCAGAATGTTCCCATCCAACCGGTGTTATCCTCTCCGGCCAAAGTCCTGCCTTAAGTCCTGTTCGTCGCCAACTGCGGATGGCGACCGCCTGCCGCATCCGGGCAAAGCCAGAATTTGCTCTTATACTTAGGGCAAAACCTGAGCAGGAGGCGGCATGGCGAACAAACTCAACCGAAAAACGAAGTCACCCTGTGGCGACAGCGGCGTAGCGCCAGCTATCAGGCCAGCTGTCGGCTGGAAGGCTTCTCGCCAAATGAAACCAGCGTAAACAGCGATGATGCGGACGCACGTCTGGCGTCACTGAGGAGGCAATATGGACTCTAATACCGCCGTCAGCCAGGATCCCTACCTGTGGCAGCATGACAATGTGCTGAAAAACCTGCCCGATATTCACGATGCCGCGCAGCTGCGTAAGGCGGAGCTGGTTTTAGGTGCTGCGCGTGCCGCCACGCTGGAGCTTGGCCCACGTAATCCTGGACTGCCTTACCTGCGCCAGATCCACCGTACTCTGTTTCAGGACGTCTACAGCTGGGCTGGTGAACTGCGCACTATGATATCTGGCAGCGATGGAGACGCCGTTCTGTCATTTCGAATATATCGAAAAGGAAGGTAACGCCCTGATGGCCGCGCTGGAGGAGGAGAAGGGACTTGCTGACCTGCCACGTGACGCTTTATTGAGCGTGTTGCCCACTACTACTGCGAATCAATATGTTGCATCCTTTCCGCCACGGCAACGTCGGGTCGCAGCGGATTTTCTTTGAACAGCTGGCGCTGCATGCCGGTTATTTGCTCTCCTGGGAAGAGACTGACGCTGAAAGCTGGAAAGCGGCGAATCAGGCCGGTGTGGCCGGAGACCTGACTCTGCTGGAGCAGGTATTTGCGAAAGTGGTGAGCGAGGCGGCTTAACCGCGTAGAATAGCGGCGCGGGTAATTATTCTGGACTGGCCATGCTGCTGCTTATCGACAATTACGACTCCTTTACCTGGAATCTTTATCAATATTCTGCGAGCTGGGCGCGCAGGTTCAGGTGGTGCGCAATGATGCCATCACGCTGGAGCAGATGGCGGCGTTACCGCTGACTCATCTGGTGATCTCCCCTGGTCCCTGCACGCCCGTCGAGGTCAGGCATTTCGCTGGCGGCGATCCGGCATTTCGCCGGTCAGCTGCCGGTGCTGGGCGTCTGCTCTGGCCATCAGGCAATTGCGCAGGGCGTATGGCGCGCAGGTCGTGCGCGCGCGTCAGGTGATGCACGGCAAAACCTCTGCGATTCAGCACACCGGACAGGGCGTTGTTCCGCACTCTGAATAATCCACTGACCGTGACCCGCTACCATTCGCTGATTGTACAGCGCGACTCCTGCCAGATGCCTTCGAGGTGACTGCCTGGACGGTGCGTGACGGCGAGCCTGACGAAATTATGGGATTCCGCCATAAAACCCTGGCGCTGGAAGGCGTGCAGTTCCATCCCGAAAGCATTCTCAGCGAGCAGGGACATCAGCTGCTGCGCCATTTCCTTGAGCAATAAGTTGCCTTTGAGTGATTTTTTTATGCATATTTTGTGATTATTTATTTCAAAGTTGCACATCAATCATCTAAATGGGTCATCAATGGCAGCGGAAAAAATTGCGGTCACGCGGGAGACGTTCGATAACGTTATTTTGCCTGTTTATGCACCTGCGCAGTTCGTGCCGGTGTAAAAGGCAAGGGCAGTCGTGTATGGGATCAGCAGGGCAAAGAGTATATCGATTTCTCAGGTGGTATCGCCGTCACCGCACTTGGACACTGCCATCCTGCGCTGGTCGAGACGCTGAAAAGTCAGGGCGAGACGCTGTGGCACACCAGCAACGTCTCACCAACGAACCGGCGCTGCGTCTTGCCAGTAAGTTAATTCAGGCGACCTTTGCCGAGCGGGTCTTCTTCGACTAACTCCGGGGCCGAAGCCAACGGAGGCCGCCTTTAAGCTGGCGCGCTACTACGCCTGCAACGTCACAGCCATTCAAAAGTAAGATTATCGCCTTTCATAACGCCTTTCATGGCCGGACGCTGTTTACCGTCACGGTCGGAGGACAGCCAAAATATTCTGATGGGTTCGGGGCCTAAACCGGCGGATATCGTTCATGTGCCGTTCAATGATCTGAACGCAGTGAAAGCAGTGATTGACGATCATACCTGCGCCATTGTGGTTGAACCGATTCAGGGTGAGGGCGGCGTCGTGCCCGCAACGCAGGAGTTTATGCAGGGACTGCGTGAGCTTTGCGATCAGCATCAGGCGCTGCTGGTGCTGGATGAAGTGCAGAGCGGCATGGGGCGCAGCGGCAAGCTGTTCGCCTATGAGCATTATGGCATCCAGCCCGATATTCTGACCTCAGCCAAAGCGCTGGGCGGCGGTTTCCCGGTCAGCGCCATGCTGACCACTAACGAGATCGCCTCGACCATGACGCCGGGCGTGCATGGCACCACCTATGGCGGCAATCCACTCGCCTGCGCCATCGCTGAAACCGCGCTTGATATTATCAATACGCCGGAGGTGCTGGCAGGCGTTGAGACGCGTCCGTCAGCACTTTGTCACGGCGCTGCAGGCCATCGATGCGAAGTATGATCTCTTCAGCGATATTCGCGGCAAGGGTCTGCTGATTGGCGCGGCGCTGAAACCGCAGCATGCCGGTAAAGCACGCGACATCCTGAATGCCGCGGCCGCAGAAGGCGTGATGGTGCTGGTTGCCGGCACCGACGTGATGCGTTTTGCCCCGTCACTGATCATTGAGCCTGCCGACATCGAAGAGGGCATGAGCCGCTTCGCCACGGCCGTCGGCAACGTGCTCAACGGCTAGCTTAGTTTTTACGTAAGCGTCTGATCAGCCAGCGGCCATGTTGCGGCCGCTGGTTCCACGCCAGCGATGAAATGGTGTACATCACGCTCAGATGATCGAGAATGCGCCGCACATGCTGCTCCACCACCGTGATCGGTCCCTCACTGATGTTCTCCAGCTCATCCAGCAGGTTAACCTGTGAGCTTTCACCATCATATTCCAGCCGCTGCTGACACCGCTGCAGCGCGATTTCACAGGATTGCAGGTAACGCTCAGCCAGCGAGGCAGTGAGCATGGTGTGCTCCCGCGCCAGAATCGTCATGGCGTTGATATGCTCGACGATAAACTGACTGTGCGTGACCCAGAGCCGCATATCACTCAGATAGCGGGAGTTGAATGCGGGCTCCTGCATCGCCTGATTCAGTGAGTTAAACAGCGCATTGTGTGCCTGATTGACCTTCACGCGCTGATAAGCCAGTTTCTCTGGTGACTGTTCGTCACCCAGCAACAGCCGTAGCGCATCCTGATAGGTTTCCAGTGCGTCATGGGCGTTCTGCCGCAGTAAGCCGCTCTGCCACTGCGGCCACAGCCACAGCATCCCGCCAAAGGCGATCAGACAACCCATCAGCGTATCCATGAGTCGCGGCAGCAGAAACTGCGCGCCATTCAGCGACAGCAATTGCAGCGAGTAAACCGCCGTGACCGTAAAGCCAATCATCGACCAGCCATAGAACTGGCGGGTAAAGCGATAGCTGATAAAAGTAATTGCCAGCATGATCAGCAGCACCAGCGACTCCGGCACCGCCATGCGCAGCGTGGCGGCCGCGATCACCAGACCGGCAAAAGTGCCCAGCGCCCGGTGCTGAATGCGGACACGGGTAGCGCTGTAGCCGTTCTGGCTGACGAACATGATGGTCATCAGGATCCAGTAGGGTTTGGGGATGTTGAAGAACAGCGCCAGCGCGCTGCCCAGCATCAGCATCACCGCAAAGCGGCCGGCAGTGCGCAGGGCCGATGAGCGAAACGAGAGATAACTGCGCAGCGCCGGTAACAGCGGCAGACGGCGCTGGCGGTCAGCCATCAGATCGCGCTGATAAAGGGGTTCTGGGTGCGCAGGACCCGCGCGATGCGGTTGAAGTGGTAAAGGCAGAAGTTACCCACCGGATTGTCGGGATGCTGATGGGCGATTTCTCCAGCGCGCCGAGCTGTTTATCCATCGCAAAGCGATCGGGTAGCTGGGTGATAGAGAATGTTATCCGCCAGCACCCGCACCGGGCCGAGATGGTTTTGGCATTCCAGCGGATCACCGCTTCGGGCGTGGCTCTGTTCGACCAGCTTCTGCACCTCTTCCGGCCGATGCAGGCTGACCGAGATATGTTCCTGCAGATCCGCGCCACCTGAAAGGCGCGCGTCAGCCGTTTATGGCTGTGATCGCGGCTTGCCGACAGCATATGCATCTGCTGATAACAGGTGTTAATCAGATCGACCACTTTCTGCTGACGAGCCAGCAGCGGCTGGCAGCGCCTTTTCCGGATCGGTCAGCTGCGTCAGCAGGGTATATTTTGCGTCGCAGTAGTTAGCCAGCTCGCGGTAGATCAGGCTCAGGCTTTCGCGCATCGGCTGCTCTTTCCACAGCCAGAACCAGAACCAGTTAAAGAGCCCGTACCATAGCGTGCCGCCGATATAGAGCAGCGGGGGAACATAGATTGGCATGCGGCCAATCAGGCTCAGGGTAAAGATGGCGGCAATCAGGGTGCCGGGCAGCAGACGGCCATGCAGCGGGCTGATCTCCCCGGTAACGCCGAGCAATAAGGGCATAGCAAACAGGATCAGCGGCAGCGGAATAGCATGCAGGGTGAGCCACTGCATCAGAAAGCTGCCGAGGGCAAACAGGCTGCCGCCAACAATCAGGCGTTTGAAGAAGCGTTTATGCGGGGTATCCAGACCGGCGATGTTGCAGCAGGCGGGCACTAATGAGAACAGCAGACCTTTTTGCAGGTCGCCAGCCAGCCAGCCCAGCGCCACCGGCAGACAGAGCACCAGCGTTTGCCGCAAGGCGTAGTTAACTTCAGGATGGTAAATAATTCGACGCCACATCGGCCCAACACAAACAATAACGGCGTGATGTTGCCATCACGCCGTGGGTGACAGGAATTAGCGGGTGCCGTAAACGACGATGGTTTTGCCGTGTGCGGAGATCAGGTTCTGATCTTCCAGCATCTTCAAAATACGGCCCACGGTTTTCACGTGAACAACCAACAATCTGGCCAATTTCCTGACGAGTGATTTTAATTTGCATGCCGTCGGGATGCGTCATGGCATCTGGCTGCTTCGCCAGGTTGAGCAGGGTCTGTGCAATGCGTCCGGTTACGTCGAGGAAAGCGAGGTTACCCACTTTTTCAGACGTCACCTGCAGGCGACGCGCCATCTGCGATGAGAGTCGCATCAGGATGTCAGGGTTAACCTGGATCAGCTGACGGAATTTCTTGTAAGAAATTTCCGCCACTTCGCACGCGCTTTTCGCACGTACCCAGGCGCTGCGCTCCTGGCCTTCTTCGAACAGGCCAAGTTCACCAATAAAATCGCCCTGATTCAGGTAGGAAAGAATCATCTCTTTGCCTTCTTCATCTTTAATCAGAACCGCAACGGAACCTTTCACGATGTAGTAAAGCGTTTCTGCTTTTTCACCTTGGTGAATCAGCGTACTTTTGGATGGATACTTGTGAATATGGCAATGGGACAGGAACCATTCGAGTGTAGGGTCTGTTTGCGGTTTGCCGAGAACCATTCGCTATTATCCTCTGTTGTAATCGTGCCCAAAATACAGGGGGCAGTTTTCCCTGTCAGGCGGTGAAAGCTTCAAGCGTTTCCATTTCAGGAAATTATTCGGGCCGCATCAGGCGCAGTGCGCATCATCCTTCCCGGCTTCGTCATCGGGTGACGAAAAATATTTTCAGCACTGTTTGTAGCACAGCTTTTGCCGACTGTCTTCTGTTGTCTCGCTTCAGCTACGGGCGGATTTCTCTGGATTGCTGTTTACCAGGCGAAAGCGTACTCTGGCGACAAAACAGCGTATTCCGGAGCAAAAAATCATGCAGGCAAGAGTGAAATGGGTAGAAGGGCTGACATTCCTCGGAGAATCCTCATCCGGCCATCAGATACTGATGGATGGAAATTCGGGTGATAAAGCGCCCAGCCCAATGGAGATGGTGCTGATGGCGGCGGGCGGATGCAGCGCGATTGACGTGGTATCAATTCTGCAAAAAGGCCGAAAACGATGTGGCTGATTGTGAAGTAAAACTGACCTCAGAACGTCGTGAAGAGGCGCCGCGAATCTTACGCACATCAACCTGCATTTTATCGTGAGTGGCAAAGCCCTCCAGGATAAAGCGGTCTCACGCGCTGTGGATCTTTCTGCTGAAAAATATTGCTCTGTGGCCATCATGCTGGGTAAAGGCGTCAACATTACGCATAGCTATGAAGTGATCGAACTTTAGTACCCGCAGGGATCTTTTAAGGTCGCGGGCAAAATCTGTCGTGCTCTGCTGTCAGACTGTGCCTGCGCTGGGAACCGGGTCAGATCGGAAAGTCGCTTAAGCCAATCCCTGGCCGCTCGGCCCGCGCGATTACGCACCTCATCCCTGAGGTGCGCCCGTAGCCGGGCCAACGCGTTGCGTTGTTCAAAAACGCTCCCGGCGTTTTTGTCCCAGGCGCGGGACGCTTTCCTCTTCTGACCCGGTTCCCTGCGTGTTAAGCTTTTTCGCTGCTGTCAGATTCATCCTGCATTGGCATTAGTCTGGAAAGGCCCTTTTGGCCTCTTACTCTATTCGTTTGCCTTCCATCAGCCGCTTCACCAGCGGACCCATGATCAACTCCATCGCCAGACCCATTTTGCCGCCAGGCACTACCAGCGTATTGATGTGCGAGATAAACGAGCCCTGCAGCATCGCCAGCAGGTAGGGGAGGTCGATATCTTCCAGCGCCTGGAAGTGGATCACCACAAAGCTCTCATCCAGTGACGGAATAGCGCGGGCAGCGAACGGGTTTGAGGTATCGACCGTCGGGACGCGCTGAAAGTTGAGGTGAGTGCGTGAGAACTGTGGTGTGATGAAGTTGATGTAATCTTCCATCGAGCGCACTACCGAATCCATGACCGCTTCACGTGAATGGCCGCGCTCGCCGGTGTCGCGCACCAGCTTCTGTATCCACTCCAGATTCACAATCGGCACCACGCCAACCAGCAGATCAACCTGTTCTGCTACGTTGTGCTGCGCCGTCACCACGCCGCCGTGCAGCCCTTCGTAGAAGAGAATATCGGTGTTCTGCGGCAGCGGTTGCCACGGCGTAAAGGTGCCGGGCACCTGATTCCACGGCACCGCTTCATCGTAGGTATGCAGATATTTACGCGACTGGCCCTGTCCGCTCTGACCATACTCTTTAAAGCTCTGCTCCAGCAGGCCAAAGTCATTGGCTTCCGGGCCGAAATAGCTGACATGACGTCCTAAATCGCGCGCCTTACGAATCGCCATATCCATTTCAGGGCGGGTAAAGCGGTGAAAACTGTCACCTTCCAGCTCCGCCGCATGAAGATCGAGCTGCTGAAAGATTTTGCGAAACGCCACGCTGGTGGTGGTGGTCCCTGCGCCGCTGGAACCAGTCACCGCGATAATGGGATGACGTGCAGACATAGAAAAGCTCCCTGTGAGGTCGGGCAATAGGCATTGTTAACACGAAATGCCGTTGGGTGCATCAGCCACGAATTCTTTGCGCGGCATGATATTGACCGATTCGTGCATTTCCGACCACACCAGTACCACTTCACCCGTTTCCAGCTGACGTCGCACATCGGCCACCCTTGTCGATCAGGCTGCGTTCCTGCTCGCCATAGTCCGTTGCCTTCTCGCAGCACAAGGTTTCAATCAGATTTTCAAGGGTCTCAGGTGAGACCTGTTGCCAGGGAATAATCACGAGTTCAGTTATCCAGAAAAGGGGCGATCCACTGGGGGATACGCTGTTCCAGCCACATTTCAGGCTGGCGTAATGTCCACCAACAAAACCTACATGGCCGCCGTGTGGTGTCAGTTGATAAGTAATAGTGGCAGATAATTGGCTGCTGTGCGGGATCACCTCATCACTCATAAAAGGATCATCTTTGGCGTGAATGATCAGCAGCGGTTCTCTGCGTGCTTCAGCCAGGGCATGGCGCTGGCACGATGATAGTAATCGGCCGGCATCCAGAAAACCGTGGGCGCGGGCGGTAATGGCATCATCAAATCGCGCAGTCGACGTAGCGCTTTCAGCTGCGCCAGATTGACCGGCAGCGTATCCGGCCAGGCGTGCAGTTTGCGGCGGGCATTTTTCTTGAGCTGCGCCAGCAAATAGTATTGATAGACGCGTGAGAAGCCGCGTTCCAGTTTTACGCTACAGGGCTCCAGCAGCAGCGGAGCGGAGACAATGACGCCCGCGTCTACCTCAGCGGCTGCGCCCTGCTGGCCCAGCAGGCAGCCCAGCATGTTACCGCCCAGCGAGAAACCCACCGCCGCGGTGGGTACGCGGCCCCAGCGGGTGCGCAGCCAGTGCAGAAAAAAGCGGGCATCTTCGGTTTCGCCAGAGTGATAGATTCGGTTGAGCCGATTCGGTTCGCCGCTGCAGCCGCGAAAATGCATCACCACCGCCAGCCAGCCGCGCGCGCGGGCAGACTCGCCATCAGTCCATGAATATAGGGGCTGTGAAAACTGCCCTCCAGCCCATGAAACAGCACCACGCGCGGTTTATGCTGCGCGAACTGCGGATCTTCACTCCAGGCGAGATCGACGAAGTCGCCATCCGGCAGGTCGAGACGTTGCCAGTGGGGATCGCCCGTGATACGACGACGTAGCAGGCGCGGCAGCAGGGTCTGCAGGTGCGCATTACGCAGACTCTCAGGAGGCGTGAAGTGCTCGTTTTCCGGTCCGGTAAATTTCATGTGGTAAAAGCTTGTCTGTTCCATATCACACTGTTAGCTTCGATAAGTTTTTCTTGCAGGGTAAGGAGTACCCGATTGCCATGGAACTGAGTCTTTTCTTATCAATGTTGGGATTTCTTTGGGTCGCGGCCATTACGCCCGGGCCTAATAATATGTTACTCACCGCCTCGGGCGCTAATTTTGGCTTTATGCGCACCATTCCGCTGATGATTGGCATCATGATCGGAATGCAGGTGATGCTGCTGATGGTGGCCTTTGGCGTCGGCGGGCTGATCCTGCTCTATCCTTCGCTTCACCTGGTGCTGAAAATCGCCGGTAGCCTCTATCTGCTCTGGCTGGCATGGAAGATAGCGACGTCCAGTTATGAGAAGCTGGAAACCGATCAGGCGCCGGATGCGCCGATGCCCTTCTGGCAGGGCGGCTTGTTGCAGCTGATCAATCCAAGGCCTGGCTGATGGCGCTGGGCGCGGGTCGCCGCTTCAGCTGGCCGGTGACGCGTATCGCCATTCAGTGATGGCGATAAGCATCGGCATGTTTCTGGTTAATCTGGTGTCGGGTGTTATCTGGATGGATTTGGTGCGATGATCGGCCGCATTCCTGCGCAGCCGTCGCGCCTGGAAAATCTTTAACCTCGCATGGGGCTGCTGACCGCCGCCTGCGTGCTGTTAATCTGGCACTGAGTCAGCTGGATGCGCGTTCAACCGCGCGTCCACGGCAGCACCTCGCGGATGACTGGGCGCATTAGCGTTGCGGATCTTCTGCAGCAGCAATTGCACGCTACGCGCGCCCAGCTGGTTCATCGGCTGCTCGATGGTCGTCAGCGGTGGATTCAGCTGCGGGTAAAAGACACGCCATCAAACCCGACCACCGCCAGATCTTCCGGCACGCGCAAGCCCGCTTCCAGCGCCGCATGCACCACGCCTACCGCCAGCCCATCTGAAACCGCAAACACCGCATCCGGCGGTTCCGGCAGCGCCATCAACTCCCTCAGCCCCTGACTGCCCGCCTCACAGGAGATTTCGTAAGTGTAAGAGACGCCGGACCACGCATACCCCAGCTCCTCAATCGCCTGCCGGTAGCCCTTTTCACGATGATGCGAGTAAAGGTAACGCATGTCGCCATTGATCAGCCCGATGCGTTACGCCCTTTACCGGCAAGGTAGTGGACGGTGGTCGCGCGCGGCTTCAAGGTGATCAATGCTGACCGAGGAGGCGGGATATCCGGATCAAATTCGCCAGCACTGTACCCAGGGCGCCCCGGCATGAGCGCCTGCAAATCCTGTAAACCGGAGGCCGCATCCATCGTAATTACGCCATCCACCACTTTTCCGGTCAGCAGGGAGAGATAAGCGGCTTCACGCTGGAGCTGCGAAGCGGAGTTACAGAGCAGGATGTGATAGCCGTGCAGTTCCGCTTCGGCCTCGATGCCCTGAACCACGCGTGAACAGAAGGGGATTGGTGATATCCGAGATCAGCACTAGCAGCATGTTGCTTTGCGACGTACGCAGCTGACGCGCCAGTAAGTTGGGCTGATAGTCGCAGGCAGAGATTGCCGCCAGAACTTTCTCACGCGTATCGGGCTTCACGCCGGGATGCGCGTTGAGAACCCGCGATACCGTGGCTTTGGAGACGCCAGCCAGCTGAGCGACTTTCTCGATCGACATCGGATTCAGAAACCTTAACAGGCAATAATTGGGAACGCATATGAATAGCACAGGGACAATGTGACGCGCCTGACATTTTTGCTTACTTTAGCTATTTTCAGCATTTGCGATTTTTGACTTAGTTTTGCAGATAGTGATCTAAGAACTTATTTCTATTAGGGATAATTTTTAATTCCTTATGAAACTATAGCGCGCAGAGACACTGCCTCCACTATAAAAACGGTGGGGTAGTGATCATGGCAGCAACACGTTTAACTTTATTAGCCGCAGCGCTGGCGCTGCTGGCATTTCGGGCTGATGCGGTCAATGTCACCGTGGCTTACCAGACCTCAGCTGAGCCGGCGAAAGTGGCGCAGGCTGACAACAGCTTTGCGAAAGAGAGCGGGGGCCAGCGTTGACTGGCGCAAGTTTGACAGCGGCGCCGGGGTATTACGTGCGATGGCGTCCGGTGACGTCCAGATTGGCAATATCGGTTCCAGCCCGTTAGCGGTCGCGGCGGCGCAGAAGCTGCCGATTGAAGCCTTTTACTCGCCTCTCAGCTGGGGCAACTCTGAAGCGCTGGTGGTGAAGAAGAACATCACCACGCCCAAAGATTTAATTGGCAAACGCATCGCGTGCCGTTCATCTCTACCACCCACCTACAGCCTGCTGGCGGCGCTGAAACACTGGGGCATCAAACCGTCACAGTACAGCTGGTCAATCTGCAGCCGCCAGCGATTATTGCTGCCTGGCAGCGTGGCGACATTGATGGCGCTTACGTCTGGGCACCGGCGGTTAATGAGCTGGAAAAAGAGGGCAAGGTGTTAACCGACTCTGCGGAAGTGGGAAGCTGGGGATCGCCGACGCTGGATGTCTGGGTGGTACGCAAAGATTTTGCTCAGCAGCATCCTGAGATCGTGACCGCTTTTGCCCGCAGCGCGCTTGACGCGCAGCAGGCCTACCTGAACAGCCCCGACAGCTGGCTGAAACAGTCCGATAACCTCAGCAAACTCTCTCGCCTCAGCGGTGTGCCGGAAGCACAGGTGCCCGGTCTGGTGAAGGGCAATACCTACCTCACGGCGCAGCAGCAGGTTGAGCAACTGGCAAACCGGTCAATAAAGCGATCGTCGATACCGCGCAGTTTCTGAAAGCGCAGGGCCGGGTGCCGCAGGCGGATAATGACTACAGCAGCTATGTGACCTCCCGTTTCGTCGAGCCATTAGTTTAAACCTTAAGGAGGCACTATGCTGCGCATCGCTCACCTTAATGCCCGTTATGCCGGGACAGCCGGTATTGCAGGATATCAATCTGCAGCTGGATAGCCAATGAACTGCTGGTGGTGCTCGGCCCCTCCGGCTGCGGCAAAACCACACTGCTCAATCTGGTTGCCGGTTTCCTGCCGGTGGAGTCGGCGGCAGCATCACGCTGGATAACCAGCCGGTGACCGGGCCTGGTGCGGAGCGCGGCGTGGTGTTTCAGCATGAAGGATTACTGCCGTGGCGCAACGTGCTGGATAACGTCGCCTTTGGCCTGCAGCTGGCGGGGATGTCGCGCCCGGATCGCGACGCGATTGCCCGCCGGTTAATCAGGCAGGTAGGGCTGGAGGGCGCGGAAAAGCGCGCCATCTGGCAGTTGTCCGGCGGTCAGCGTCAGCGGGTGGGCATTGCGCGCGCGCTGGCCACAGATCCACAACTGCTGTTGCTGGATGAGCCTTTCGGCGCACTGGATGCCTTTACCCGCGAGCAGATGCAAACCCTGCTGCTGACGCTGTGGCGCGACAGCGGTAAACAGATTCTGCTGATTACGCACGACATAGAAGAGGCGATTTTCCTGGCCAGCGACTGATTCTGCTGTCGCCAGGACCGGGCCGCATCGTAGAGCGGTTGCGTCCTGCTTTGGTCAGCGCTTTGCCGCGGGAGAGTCGTGCCGCAGCATCAAATCCGATCCGCAGTTTATCGCCCAGCGCGAGTATGTGCTGAGCCGGGTCTTTGATCATCGGGAGGCGTTTGCATGAGTGCACTCATCAATGACAAGTCTCTGCCGGTGCGCCGTCGTTTGCGCTGGCGTTTTCAACCGCCTTTACGCTGAGCATGCTGAGTCTCTCTCTGCTGTTGCTGCTCTGGTGGGGCGTGACCGCGCTGGGCCTGATTGCCCCGCTGTTCCTGCCGTCGCCGCAGCAGGTGTTAAGCAAGCTGCTGCTGATTGCCAGCGCGCAGGGCTTTATGGATGCCACGCTGTGGCAGCATCTGGCCGCCAGCCTGACACGAATGCTGATTGCGCTGACTGCCGCTGCCGCCATCGGCATTCCGGTAGGGATCCTGATGGGCCTCAGCCCGGTCGCTCGCGGGTTGCTCGAATCCTCTGATTGAACTCTATCGCCCGATTCCGCCA
Source organism: Hyles vespertilio (assembly GCA_009982885.2). NCBI lineage: Eukaryota > Metazoa > Arthropoda > Insecta > Lepidoptera > Sphingidae > Hyles > Hyles vespertilio. The sequence goes on from WUWR02000258.1 coordinate 13,228, forward strand.
CTCGCCTATCTGCCATTGATGGTGATCTGGTTCGGCATTGGGTGAGACCTCGAAGATCCTGCTGATCTATCTGGCGATTTTCGCGCCGGTGACGCTCTCCACCCTGGCCGGCGTGCGTAACACGCAGCAGGTCCGACTTCGTGCGGCTCGCTCGCTGGGGGCTAATCGCTGGCAACTGCTGCGCTGGGTGATTCTGCCAGGCGCGTTGCCGGAGATCCTCACCGGTCTGCGCATCGGTCTGGGGTGTTGGCTGGTCAACGCTGGTGGCCGCTGAGCTGATTGCTGCCACGCGGGGTCTGGGTTTTATGGTGCAGTCAGCAGGAGAATTCCTCGCCACCGATGTGGTGCTGGCGGGTATCGCGGTAATCGCCTTTATTGCTTTTAGCTTAGAACTCGGGCTCCGCGCGTTGCAGCGCCGTCTGACGCCCTGGAGTGGAGAACAATCATGAACGAACGTCTCAGTTTTACCCCGCTTGGCCCGTACATTGGCGCGCAGGTCTCAAACCTGGATGTATCTCGCCCATTGAGTGATGCTCAGTTTGAGCAGCTTTATCATGGCCTGCTTCGTCATCAGGTGCTGTTTCTGCGTGACCAGAAAATAACGCCGGAACAGCACCGCGCGCTGGCAATCCGCTTTGGCGATCTGCACATCCATCCGGTCTATCCGCATGCGGAAGGCGTCGAGGAGATTATCGTGCTGGATACCCATCAGGATAATCCGCCAGATAATGACAAACTGGCATACCGATGTCACCTTTATTGATACGCCGCCAGCGATCGCCTTGCTGGCCTCGAAGGTGTTACCGGAGTCGGGGGGTGACACGCTCTGGACCAGCGGCATTGCGGCTTACGAAGCGCTCTCTGAACCCTTTAAGCAGCTGCTGGCAGGTCTCCATGCCGAGCATGATTTTAAAAAGTCATTCCAGGAGTATAAGTACCGCAAAACGGAGGAGGAGCATCAGCGCTGGCAGCAGGCGGTAGCAAAACATCCGCCGGTGCAGCATCCGGTCATCCGCACCCATCCGGTCAGCGGCAAAAAAGCGCTGTTTGTGAATGAGGGCTTTACCACGCGGATCGTCGATTTAAGCGAGAAGAGAGTGATGCGGTGCTGGGCTTTCTGTTTGCGCACGCCACCAAACCGGAGTTTCAGGTGCGCTGGCGCTGGCAGCCAGACGATCTGGCTATCTGGGATAATCGGGTCACGCAGCATTATGCCAATGCTGATTACTATCCTGCCCGGCGCATTATGCAGCGGGCAACGGTGCTGGGCGATAAACCCCGTTAAAAGAGAATCTCCCCGCGAGCGGGGAGATTTTTTATGAGGCCATATCTGTTCGAGCTGTTCCTGCGCTTCCAGCCACGCCATCTCCACCTCTTCCAGCGCAGATTTGCTCTCCGCCTGACGCTGCAGCGCGGTGGTCAGGTCCGCTTTACGGCTCTGTTCATAGATAGCGCTGTCTGAGAGCTGAGCTTCGGCTTCGGCCAGCTGGCTCTGCCATTTGCTCATCTGCTTTTCCAGCTTCTCTATCTCTTTGCGCAGCGGCTGCGTCTGGGTGCGCAGTTCAGCATCACGACGCTTCTGGTCTTTACGCGCCTGGGCACTGTTGCCGTTATCCTGCTTCGGCGCGGCATCCTGTTGCGCCTGCTGCTTCTGCAGATCGCTCAGCCACTTCTGATAATCTTCGAGATCGCCTTCAAACACATCCACTTTGCCATCATGCACCAGATAGAGATCGTCGGTGGTCGCGCGCAGCAGATGTCGGTCGTGCGATACCACGACCAGCGCACCTTCGAAGTCGATCAACGCTTCGGTCAGCGCCTGGCGCATATCGAGATCGAGGTGGTTGGTGGGTTCATCCAGCAGCAGCAGGTTAGGGCGCTGCCAGACAATCAGCGCCAGCACCAGTCGCGCTTCTCTCCGCCGGAGAATGCGCTCAGTGATTTCAGTGACTTTATCGCCGCGGAAATCGAAGCCCCCCAGATAGTCGCGCAGCTGCTGTTCCAGCACCTCAGGCGCAATACGCGACAGATGCTGCAGCGGTGACTCATCGGCTCGCAGATACTCCAGCTGATGCTGAGCGAAGTAACCAAGCTTGATCCCTTTCGCCAGACCACATCTTGCCGTCCATCGCCTCCAGCTCACCCGCCAGCAGCTTAATCAGGGTCGATTTACCGGCACCGTTACGTCCCAGCAGGCCGATGCGCGAGCCGGGGACCAGGTTGAGCTTGATGGCGTCGAGAATAATACGGTCGCCATAACCCGCAGTGGACCTTCTCCATCTTCATCAGCGGATTAGGCAGGTTCTCCGGCTTGCGGAAAGTGAAGCTGAACGGTTATCGACATGGGCGGGCGCAATCATTTCCATGCGCTCCAGCATCTTGATGCGGCTCTGCGCCTGCTTCGCCTTGGTGGCCTGAGCGCGGAAGCGATCAATGTAGCTGTGCAGGTGCGCCACTTTCTCCTGCTGGCTCTCATACAGTGACTGCTGCTGAGCCAGTTTGGCGACGCGCTGCCGCTCAAAGGAGCTGTAGTTGCCGGTATATTCGAACATCGACTCCTGTTCGATATGAATAATTTTGTCGATGACGGGATCGAGGAAGTCACGATTCGTGCGAGAATCAGGATCAGCGTGCCTTCATAACTCTTCAGCCAGCGCTCCAGCCAGATCACCGCATCGAGATCGAGGTGGTTGGTCGGGTTCATCCAGCAGCAGCAGATAGGAACGGCAATCAGCGCCTGTGCCAGGTTGAGGCGCATGCGCCAGCCACCCGAGAAGTCGCTGACCGGGCGTGCAACTGTTCCTGACTGAAGCCCAGACCATGCAGCAGCTTGAGGCACGGGCATGGATGCTCCACGCCTGTACCGCGTCCAGCTTGCCATGCAGCAGCGCGATGGCATTGCCATCGTCACGCAGATTGGCGTCCGCCAGTTCTGCTTCAAGCTGGCGAAACTGGCGATCGCCATCAATCACGTACTCCAGCGCGGCTTTATCCAGCGCAGGGGTTTCCTGATTCACCCAGGCCAGCGCCAGTGAGTGGGGAAAAGTGACGGTACCGGCATCGCTGGTGATTTCACCTTTTAACAGCGACAGCAGCGTGGATTTTTCCACAGCCGTTTTTTACCCACCAGCCCGACCTTCTGGCCGGGATTATGGTGCGGTGGCATTGTCGAGCAGGACGCGGATGCCGCGGCGAATTTGTAAGGCTGAGAAGACAATCATGTAAGCGCCGTATCGTCAGAATATGTTAATTTACTGGCAACATAATGAGATTTTGCTGCGTCGTGCATGGTAGCGGAAAACCGCACCAATGACGACGCTTTGGAGGGAAAGGATGTCGCAGCCACCCAGGGTTTGCTGCTTTATGCTCATCCGGAATCACAGGATTCGATCGCCAATCGGATTCTGCTGCAGCCGGCTCAGGCACTGGAACACGTTACCGTGCACGATCTGTACGCAACCTATCCGGATTTTTTTATCGATATTCACCATGAACAACAGCTGCTGCGTGAACATGATGTCATCATTTTTCAGCATCCGCTCTATACCTATAGCTGTCCGGCGCTGCTGAAAGAGTGGCTGGACAGGGTTCTGTCGCGCGGTTTCGCCAATGGCGTGGATGGCAATGCGCTGGAAGGAAAGTACTGGCGCAGTGTCGTCACCACCGGAGAACCGGAAAGTGCCTTCAGACATCAGGGTCTGAACCGCTATTCGCTCAATGACATTATGCGTCCTTTTGAGCTGACCGCGCAGATGTGCCGTATGCACTGGATGCCGCCGATGATCGTCTACTGGGCGCGTCGTCAGAGTCTGAATTATGAAAAATTACGCCCGCGCCCTATGGCGACTTGGCTGGCGGCACCGCTGCCGCATGGAGGAGTATAGATGTAGGGCAAACGCTGCTGACCGCCGGGTGATTTATCTGGTCGCGGCGGTATTGATTGTACCGGTGGCGGCGCGCCTCGGTAGGGTGCAGTTCTGGGCTATCTGGTGGCGGGTATCGCTATCGGCCCGTGGGGATTAGGCTTTATCACGACGTCCGACGAGATTCTGCACTTCTCTGAGCTCGGCGTGGTGTTCCTGATGTTATTATCGGCTGGAGCTGAACCCGGCAAAGCTGTGGGCGCTGCGCCGCTCCATTTTGGCGTCGCGCGGCGCAGGGTGATCTTCTCAGCGGCGATTCTGGGCGGCTTATTGTGGCTGACCAACTTTAGCTGGCAGGCGGCGATCATTGGCGGCATTGGTCTGGCGCATGTCCTCGACCGCCATGGCCCTGCACTGATGATGGATAAAGGCATGAATCGCAGCGAAGCGGGGCAACTGGGCTTTTCGTGTTGCTAGTTTCAGGATATCGCGGTGATCCCAGCCCTGGCGCTGATCCCGCTGCTGGCCGGAACCGACAGCGGTCATATCGACTGGATGAAGGTCGGCATGAAAGTAGCTGGCGTTTGCCGGCATGCTGGTAGGCGGACGCTATCTGCTGCGGCCTATCTTCCGTTACATCGCTGCGTCGGGCGTGCGCGAAGTCTTTAACCGCCGCTTCGCTGCTGCTGGTGCTGTGCTCGGGCGCTGTTTATGGATGCGCTGGGTCTGTCGATGGCGCTGGGGACCTTTATTGCCGGGATCCTGCTGGCGGAGAGCGAGTACCGGCATGAGCTGGAAGTCGCCATCGACCCGTTTAAAAGGTTTACTGCTGGCCTGTTCTTTATTTCGGTTGGCATGGCGCTCAACCTCGGTGTGCTCTATACCCATATTGTGACCATCCTGCTGGCGTCGTGACGCTGGTGGCGGTGAAAACGCTGGTGCTCTATCTGCTGGCGCGCATTTATGGCTTGCGCAGCTCTGAGCGGCAGCAGTTCGCTGGCGTGCTGAGTCAGGGGGGCGAGTTCGCCTTTGTGCTCTTTTCCGCGGCCTCCTCGGCAAAGCTGTTCTCTGGCGATCAACTGCCGATGCTGCTGGTGACGGTGACCCTGTCGATGATGACTACGCCGCTGCTGATGAAGGGAATCGATCGTCTGCTGGCACGCCGCTTCAATGAGCCGGATGACGAGGCAGAGAAACACTTTGTCGAAGACGATCAGCCGCAGGTGATTGTTGTGGGCTTTTGGTCGCTTCGGGCAGGTGGTGGGGCGTTGCTGATGGCGAATAACAAACGCATCACCGTGCTTGAGCGCGATATCAGTGCAGTCAGTCTGATGCGGAAATATGGCTATAAGGTTTTATTACGGCGACGCTACTGAACTGGAGTTGCTGCGGGCAGCCGGTGCGGCCAGCGCTCAGGCGATTGTGATCACCTGTAACGAGCCCGAAGATGTGATGACGATTGTACATCTGTGCCAGCAGCATTTCCGCAGTTGCAGATTCAGGCGCGCGCCCGGGGCCGTGTAGAGCGCATGAACTGCTTCAGGCGGGCGTCACGCAGTTCTCGCGTGAGACCTTCTCCAGTGCGCTGGAGCTGGGACGTAAAACGCTGATGACGCTGGGGATGCATCCGCATCAGGCGCACCGCGCCCAGCAGTATTTCCGCCATCTTGATATGCGGATGGCTGCGCGAGCTGATGCCCAATCTCTCTGAAAGCGCGCAGGCTTCGCGCGTCCGTGAAGCGCGGCGCGAACTGGAAGATATCTTCCAGCGCGAAATGCAGCGCGAAAAGCGGCAGATCGACGGCTGGGACGATGATGAATAACCTCTTTAAACAGGCAGAAGCTAATGCGTAAACGTTTTATTGCTGGTGCGACATGCCCGCACTGCCAGGAGAAGGACACGCTGGCAATGTGGCGTGAAAATAATGTCGATGTGGTGGAGTGCGTGAGTGTGGTCACCCGATGCGTGAGGCCGATAAAGCAGGCCGCGCGATCAGGTTCGCACTAATGAGCAGGTATCGGTATTTTTCATCCTGAGTAGCGGAATGGCGCAGCTTTTTTTACGCCTGGACTTACAGCGGGATTGAATTCCGTTACAATTGTCGCCATTAACGCTGTAGTCGCAAGAGAAAGTGAAAGAACCCTCTGTACTCAGCCCCGAACCTTTCTGGTTGGTGTTATTGCACGAAAGAATAGACAATGAGACGGGATCTCAGCTCTCAACGGTTAGGAGATATCATGAAAGTAGCAAAGACCTGGTGGTAAGCCTGGCCTATCAGGTACGTACAGAAGACGGCGTGTTAGTTGACGAGTCACCGTGAGTGCACCGTTAGACTACCTGCACGGTCATGGTTCCCTGATTTCTGGTCTGGAAAATGCGCTGGAAAACCACATTGCCGGCGACAAGTTTGACGTGCATATCCCGGCAAACGATGCCTACGGTCAGTATGACGATAACCTGGTGCAGCGCGTTCCTAAAGACGTCTTCATGGGCGTTGACGAACTGCAGTTGGCATGCGCTTCCTGGCAGAAACCGATCAGGGCCCGTACCGGTAGAAAATCACCGAAGTGGAAGATGATCACGTCGTGGTTGATGGAACCACATGCTGGCGGGTCAGAACCTGAACTTCAACGTTGAAGTGGTTGCTATCCGCGAAGCCACGCCGGAAGAACTGGCTCATGGCCACGTTTCACGGTGCAGCATGGCCATCATCATGACCACGATCACGGCCATGAATCACGACCACGACCATGATCAGGGTAAAGGGCGGTTGGTGGCACTGGCGGCTGCGGCTGCAGCCACTAAGTCTCAACAGACCTTTCAAGGCCACCCTCGGTGGCCTTTCTTTTGTCGCGTATTCTGGTTCTGCCCGGGGTAAGCCGGGGCCAGATAGCCCGCGATCAAGGTAGTGCGGTGGTGGCGTCTCTTCAGATTGTGAGGCGACGATCGATGGCGCATTCGCTTTGAGCTTGTCGGTTAAATGCGCATCTGCTCACGCATCTTATTCATCTCCAGCTCGTGCTGAACGACCGCGCTGTTCAGCTGATCGATAGTCATCTCCTGAAAGGCCAGTTTGCTCATCCAGCGTCTCCAGACGCTGTTCCCACTCAGATTGTTGCATGACCTGTTCCTCTGTTAAGGTGCGACTCGGGGCGTGATTCTACGATCTGAATGCCAGGAATCACCTGTTTTTTCAAGCCCGAGGCTTTGCGCTTGAAAAAGTCAGCGCGGCTCATCTCTGATGAACTTTCCGGATGTTATAAAGTCGAGGTTAACCGGGTATTACATTGTGGGAGGTGTCGCACTGCCACGTAAAGTATAGGTGGACCCTGAATCCGCAGTTTCCCAGGTTAGCGCTTCGGTTTTGGAGATGGATGAAATCACTGTTTAAACACATTGTTTAGCTACCACCATGGCTGTTGCGCTGAATGCTCGCTGGCATGGCTCAGATCCGCTGCGGCGCCACAGT
>WUWR02000259.1:0-72341 GCA_009982885.2 Hyles vespertilio
CCATTCTTAAAAAAGAGAACAACGCAAACTCCTGTTCCACGCCTTTTGAGTCTCCCACAGCGAAGAACGGGTTAACAGGGCTGTGTACTCCTGTATAACACGGGCTCCTCCTGCCTTTAGGAGTTCTGAGGTAACTCCGTCTTCTCCGGGGGCTTTTTCATTCTTAAGTTGCTTCAAAGCCAACACGATTTCGCCTTGGTCGATGTCTGACAGCTCGTCAGAATAATGGCGTGTCAGGGTGGGCTCTAGAATCTTGGTCGTCACGCTCAGGTCGAGGAACATGGGTAGCGTATAAACGGCCATAAAAGTCCTCGATCTCGGCGAGAATCTCTGGCCTTGACAAAACGGTTTTTCCTTCACGTGTCGTTAACTTTGTTTTTGAGTTGGATACATTCGAGCCAAAATCACAAAAGCTCGCCGAGGACAGGGTCAAATGGAATGATAAAGGGGAAGCCTTTACCCAGCAGTGGGACACAATCTAGGCTATTAAAATATATATATATATACGGAATGGAAGCCGCCATCAGGGACCGGCAAACCGTTACGTACATTACGATAAAGTATAGATGCGCGACTGCGAATAATCCGAACATTGAAATGATCTACTGTAAGCCAAAAACAAATTATAAGACTGCCGGACGCGGCTGAAGAGTGGTACAATATTCAGGGTCTCTTGGACGCGGCGCGGCAGAATCTTCAATTTTCTAAATATCTTCAGCTGCGTTCATCAGCCGCATCTTATAAATTGTACCCGGCTTTACTAACGTAGTTGTTCTGATACAAAACTAGTATTACAATGGACAAATTTATTGAAATAAAAAAGAAAAATAATAAAATACATTTTCAATTTTACGTCATCAATGGAAAAGCAAGAATGCTCGTGAGTGTTTTATTTTTTTATTTCAGTGATAGAGTGCAGTGCATAGTTTGTGTCCAATTAAACAAATAAAAAAACCATCACTAGTGCTAAGAGTTAACTTGAACTTTACATTGAGCGGGCAGTGCGGAAATGGGGGAGACCGAGGCCCGGGCAGAGGCAGAGGCAGAAGCCGAGGCAGAGGCAGAGGCACTGTGCCGGGGCTACTATGCCGGGCCAAATAAAAAAAATACTAAATAAATCGTACAAATCTTTAATATTAGTTTATAGATTTGAAATTGTCAGTATTTATTCCTAAATATTTATTCATTGATTGAAATAATAACTATTGTTTATTTTTATTTTGTTTTAATTTTCAACCACCACTTACCTACCCTTATTCGTAATTTTTAAATACTATTACAATTTTTGATTGTAATGGATTACGCTATACCTACCAGTACCTTTACCTATACAAATCTGGTCGTAATTAAGGATATTTTCTTAAAAATCTACCATAAACTATAATTTGGTTTCTAAACCAAACACTATAAAAAAGGATAACAGCTTTGCATGTCTCGATCGCTAAAATTTCATTAATGCAAAATCAATAAATACATTAAAAAACTAGGTATAAACCATGTTAACATTTGATAGGACTAAGTCACTTATATTCCATTCATGTTATTACACGTAGATAGTAACTTATTTATGGCCCCCGCGCTTGTTTTAAACCGGTTACATCTGTATCAAATATCGTCTGGACAAGAACTTACATGGGCGGCCATCTTTCAAGCTTTTTTTCACCAGTGTGGCCAACTTAGTGGATTTTCCACAAAATCTGGTAGTTTGGTCCTGGTTGGGAAACATTGCTTTTAGGTGGATTTTAAATGTTTTGGGGGCTGGCGAAAGTTATTGAAAAGCTGCCATTATCAAATCCGACACATCATTGTTTGTTGAAAATATGATGTCATATATTGTAATCAAATATCCAAAAATAGACTAGGATGAATTCCCGTGCTTTCCGGCGTTTTTGCCATACCTATTACTGGAATCAAGTATAACAGCTCACACAATAGGTCCCATTTAAATGTACTAATGATTCCGTGGGGCTTTACAGCTGGCTTCTCCGGCTGTAAAAGTCTTTTTGGGAGGTCATTTACCTCTTTAGTTCAATGTTTTGTCACCCGCTTTGCACGGAGGGAAGTGGACATTATTTATTTCCAACTCCTCCTATTAATTTAACTTTCTGATTCATTTCGTTGCGGGTTAAAGACAAGTTAGACATTCCCGGAGACTCGCCGGAGCTTCAATGCTTGGTGGTCATTACATTGCGTGCCACTGTTGATCCTGGCTTACAAGAGTTGCAGTGCCGGGTGTGAGGGCGGGACAGTCTCCTAAATATTCAAAATGTAATAAAATAAATAAATAAATACACCCAACAGTCACATTTATAGTCTCGACCCCACACAAAGAACTAGTCTTGTGTCGTGGGTATCAGGAACTACAACAGACTTTTCGGTCTCACTAATAGCCAGACCCGAAACAAATACCTCTACTTCACACAGATATTTGTTTCGGTGCGGGAATCGAACCCGAACAATATTATGTTAATATATTAATGAGGATATTCATTAGGAAATAGGAATATTAATAATTAGGATTAATGTTTAAAAAATGTTGCAAAAGAAAACTGAAATACAAACTGAAAATATGACTTCCTGACATCTATTGGCGAATAATGATGTGTTAAGCCATTCTATGCATGCCCAGCATTAATTGTGTAACAGCGCTATCTACCGATAAATATAGAGGTACCCAGCGTTAATTGTGTAACAACGCCTGTCTGCGCCCCGGGCCGCCATGTTGTTTACAACAAATGCGTCGATAGATTTACTTGTATTTTCATATAGTGAATTTGCAAATGTAATGACCAGAAAGGATTGCTTTGTGCAGTGATTAATGTGCAGTGAATACGTGTATTAAACATGCAGTGAAAGTGACGTCAAGGAAACAATTGAATATTTGGAAAATAATTTATTATTATTTCTCTTTATTTTAAGTCTTTTTTTTACATTTTTATATATATATTAAAAAACAAAATACATATAAAAATATAAAAAGTTATCCAACGATGGCGAGGCTCGAGACCCAAGCCACCGGTGGTTAGGAGCCCAAAGTGAGGAACCGCCTCACAATACGTGCCGTGTCAAGCAATACTGCCTTCTGAATCTGACTCCTGACCCAACAGCCGATTGAGAGCCTCTGTAGATGTTGGTCGAGGCTCTTTGGTATCAACCCATGAGCAGAAACGACAATCGGGACAATAATTGTTGAGTCGACATCCCACATGTCGGCAACCTCGTGTGCCAAATCTAAATATTTAGACATTTTGTCTTTTTCAGCTTTGACAAGGTTATCGTCATGCGGGATGGTGGACGTCAACAAGTATAGCCCGACGCGCCAATCGATCTATTATCACAATGTCAGGCTTATTGGCTGGAATAGTCCTGTCTGTGATAATAGATCGATCCCAATACAGCGTTGCATGACCATTTTCGAGAACTGGTTGGGGCACATACTGGTAATATGGCACTTCAGGTGTCACAAGTCCATATCGAAGGGCAATTTGCTGGTGTATGATCTTGGCTACTAGGTTATGTCTATGCAAATACTCGCCGTTAGCAAGATACGAACAACTGGAGATAACATGCCTGATAGACTCGCCAGGACGGTGGCATGCCCGACAGATGTCGACCGTACCGTCCTTCAGGATGTATTTCCTATAGTTGTTCGTCTTAATAACTTCGTCCATAATTGCAAAGACAAAACCCTCGGTTTCCCCAAAGAGGTTACCGAAGCGTAGCCAAGACACAGACGCTAGTCGGTCCACATCAGGCCCATGAAGGGCTCGATAGAACCGACCGTGCAGTTCTTTGCTCTTCCATATGTCCTCGCGATCCTTAATGCCTACCACCAGAGGTTTCCGCCAGTTCTCAATCGCCAAATAGAGCGGGGTAAATCCTTTATCTACCATAACTACAACCCTATGCATATCAACATCACTGTGAAGGAAATAATCCCTAAGATTGCACACCTCGCGATTATGCAAGTCCTTAGCATTAAGAATGCCTCGGCCACCACATCTCCGCGGGATGTACAATCTCATCACTGATGATCGTGGATGATGCATACGATGTGCAGTCAGGAGAGTTCGGACTTTACGATCCAGGGCGTCCAATTCGGTCTGAGTCCATTTGAGTATGCCAAAAGAGTACATGAGTACAGGCATAACCCAACCGTTAAAGCGCGAATCTTGTTTCCACCTGATAAAAAACTGTTAAGTACTTTTGTCAGGCGGCTAAAAAAACGCTCTTTCAACAATCGTTTTACATCTGCACCCATGATACCTAGAGCTTCAGGCATACCCAAATATTTGTAGGTTTCCGTCACGGAGAGGGATCTGAGCCTTACAGTCTCTGAGACTAGTATGTCATCAGAGACCGCAACCTCCCCTCGCTTCACATGGATAACCGCACATTTATCTACACCAAAATCCATATTGATTGATTTGCTAAATATATCCGTTATTTTAACAACTCAATCAATTCGGTTTGTTTCGATGCAAATAACTTGAGGTCATCCATATAAAGCAAGTGAGAAATAGGCTCAGAGCCTCTCCGTAGACGGTAGCCTAACCCTGAATCCAACAACAGAGTGCTGAGGGGATTCAGGGCCATGCAAAACCACAGTGGACTCAGACTGTCGCCCTGAAATATACCCCGCTTGATTCTAATCGGCTCGTCACAATCAGGAGGAACCGTACCACCTGGATATCTTAGGACAGTGGTCCACTGCCCCATACAAGACCCAAGGAAGTTGCATAAATTTGTATTAATTTTATACAAATTTAACACCCTCATGAGCCATGTATGAGGCACCGAATCATAGGCCTTTTTATAATCTATCCAGGCAGCCGATAAATTCCTTCGGTTGTGACGAGCCTGTTGGCAAATGGTCATGTTAATGAGAAGGAGCTCCTTAGTACCACGGGACCCATTCATGCAACCTGTTTGGCCGGAAAAAAGAATTTGGTTAGAATTTATATGGTCTGTAATTTTAGATCTAATTATGGAGGTCAAAACTTTATAAATAGTGGGAAGGCATGTGATGGGTCTATAATTTTTTGGTTCCGTGGTACAACCGGACTTAAAGAGAAGGTGAGTAACACCTGTTGTCATAAATGCTGGAAGGGATCCCCGCTCAAGCGCATCCTGGAATTGCACTGCCAATTGAGCATGCGAACTTGGAAACCATTTTAACCAGAAGTTGTGCAGACCGTCCGGGCCCGGTGACTTCCAGTTTTGCGTCTGTCTAATTGCAGTTAGCACATCTTCTGGATTGATTAAAATGGTTTCCATAGCCGGTATTGCCTCGCAAGCTCGATCTACAACACTAAACCAGGAGGCTTCAGTGTGAGAGACAGGCGACGACCAGATATTCGTCCAGTATTCACGCATTTCGTGAGCACTGGGAAGCCGCCCATCCACCACACCTTGTGGAGGATTCTCCCAACATCTATAAACCCTCTTTTGGTCAGTTTGGAACTTGCGATTTTGTTGGAAAACGATCCCATCGCCTCCTGTAGCGACGAATGCGGTTCGCCCACGCATAGACTTTTTGTTTGAAGAAGTCTATGCGTTCTGTGACGCAAAGCCTATAATTTCGAGGACTTGTGTTGGTCCCCGAAAAAGCCTGCGTCACAAAACGCATAATCTTCGGCCTGCTGTTTCCTTCTTTAAAAGAAATTAGCTTGCCGATGAGAGTTCGGGGCCCTGTTGATACGATCCTCTATCCTCCGCTGCCAGGCAAGCACAGTCACAACACCTCGAGTAGCTCTATATTCTTTTGGGAATTGAACATTAGCCACTCGACATGCTGCGACGGCCGCGCAGTAAAGGATCGAGTGCGTATCAACAAGATCCCGACTGGACTCCAAGTATGTAGGTAACATGGAGTCCAAAGCTCCCATCAGCGCCAAATTTCTTCTATGCGTTGGCAAACGTGGCAGACGCGGTCTACAAGACGCCGATAAAGACGCAAACTCCAAAATCGCACACTCCAAAGCTCCTCTCAGTTGCTGTTTATCTTGGGGACTTACGTTGTCATCCAAATTGTCCGTCAGCTCGAAATCAGCAACAGGTGTTGGTGTTGGGCCTGCCGCTTGATCTCCACTGACGGGCGATACATGGTCTTCCTGGACAAAACATAAGTCTGTGCGCAACCGCTCAAGTGTGTCATCATCCAACAACTTACGCCGCTGAATAAATCGCACTTGATCCGACAGTCGTTGGGATGATACATCAACCGTTGGTTCCAAAGCCTGAAACAGAGACAGCATTTTAACACGATAGGCAGTGAGGTTAATTCCTCCATTTGTTGCCCCAAAGTAGGCCCGCATGACATTCTCATTGATTTCACGTGTCCATCTCATGCGGCGCACTACTCCACCGGTAGCGGGGACCGTAGGCGGGACACTCGGCCCCACAGGTCCCAAGCCCACCGCTGGAGGGGGTCGTCCTCTTCGCTGCGCAGGTCTTGGTGGCGGCGGGGACGACTGCAGCTCGCCGTGTTGGCTCGACGCGTCGTTGTCCGGTGTCACTTCGAATACGTCCGAAGCCGACACCCACGACGCGGAGCTCGACGAGCTGGAGATGTTAAATGTGCGTTCCGTTTCTTCCTGGCTTTATTATGGAACATCCTTTTGGTCTTTTATTAACATGTTTTGTAAAATAATTTGACATTGTCACACACTGTCATTCTATTATTTTTTATTATGCTGAATTGTTGTTTATTTACACTATTTCTTCTATAAAACATTATGTGATTGTAGAAAAGAATAATTTTGGTTACTATTTAGATATAAATTGTGAATATTGTGTATATATTTGATATTAAACATAAAATATATATATTTTTCAAAAGGATGATCTTTAGGTGTTGCCAGAGTCTTTTATTATTATTTCTCTTTATTTTAAATATTTTTTTTACATTTTTATATATATAGTAAAAAACAAAATACATATAAAAATATAAAAAGTTATCCAACGATGGCGAGGCTCGAAACCCAAGCCACCGGTGGTTAGGAGCCCAAAGTGAGGAACCGCCTCACAATACGTGCCGTGTCAAGCAATACTGCCTTCTGAATCTGACTTCTGACCCAACAGCCGATTGAGAGCCTCTGTAGATGTTGGTCGAGGCTCTTTGGTATCAACCCATGGGCAGAAACGACAATCGGGACAATAATTGTTGAGTCGACATCCCACATGTCGGTAACCTCGTGTGCCAAATCTAAATATTTAGACATTTTGTCTTTTTCAGCTTTGACAAGGTTATCGTCATGCGGGATGGTGACGTCAACAAGTATAGCCCGGCGCGCCAATCGATCTATTATCACAATGTCAGGCTTATTGGCTAGAATAGTCCTGTCTGTGATAATAGATCGATCCCAATACAGCGTTGCATGACCATTTTCGAGAACTGGTTGGGGCACATACTGGTAATATGGCACTTCAGGAGTCACAAGTCCATATCGAAGGGCAATTTGCTGGTGTATGATCTTGGCTACTAGGTTATGTCTATGCAAATACTCGCCGTTAGCAAGATACGAACAACCGGAAATAACATGCCTGATAGACTCACCAGGACGGTGGCATGCCCGACAGATGTCGACCGTACCGTCCTTCAGGATGTATTTCCTATAGTTGTTCGTCTTAATAACTTCGTCCATAATTGCAAAAACAAAACCCTCGGTTTCCCCAAAGAGGTTACCGAAGCGCAGCCAAGACACAGACGCTAGTCGGTCCACATCAGGCCCATGAAGGGCTCGATAGAACCGACCGTGCAGTTCTTTGCTCTTCCATATGTCCTCGCGATCCTTAATGCCTACCACCAGAGGTTTCCGCCAGTTCTCAATCGCCAAAGAGAGCGGGGTAAATCCTTTATCTACCATAACTACAACCCTATGCATATCCACATCACTGTGAAGGAAATAATCCCTGAGATTGCACACCTCGCGAATATGCAAGTCCTTAGCATTAAGAATACCTCGGCCCCCACATCTCCGCGGGATGTACAATCTCATCACTGATGATCGTGGATGATGCATACGATGTGCAGTCAGGAGAGTTCGGACTTTACGATCCAGGGCGTCCAATTCGGTCTGAGTCCATTTGAGTATGCCAAAAGAGTATATGAGTACAGGCATAACCCAACCGTTAAAAGCGCGAATCTTGTTTCCACCGGACAAAAAACTGTTAAGTACTTTTGTCAGGCGGCTAAAAAAACGCTCTTTCAACGATCGTTTTACATCTGCACCCATGATACCTAGAGCCTCAGGCATACCCAAATATTTGTAGGTTTCCGTCACAGAGAGGGATCTGAGCCTTACAGTCTCTGAGACTAGTATGTCATCAGAGACCGCAACCTCCCCTCGCTTCACATGGATAACCGCACATTTATCTACACCAAAATCCATATTGATTGAATTGCTAAATCTTTCCGTTATTTTTAACAACTCAATCAATTCAGTTTGTTTCGATGCAAATAACTTGAGATCATCCATATAGAGCAAGTGAGATATAGGCTCAGAGCCTCTCCGTAGACGGTAGCCTAACCCTGAATCCAACAACAGAGTGCTGAGGGGATTCAGGGCCATGCAAAACCACAGTGGACTCAGACTGTCGCCCTGGAATATACCCCGCTTGATTCTAATCGGCTCGTCACAATCAGGAGGAACCGTACCACCTGGATATCTCAGGACAGTGGTCCACTGCCCCATACAAGACCCAAGGAAGTTGCATAAATTTGTATTAATTTTATACAAATTTAACACCCTCATGAGCCATGTATGGGGCACCGAATCATAGGCCTTTTTATAATCTATCCAGGCAGCCGATAAATTCCTTCGGTTGTGACGAGCCTGTTGGCAAATGGTCATGTTAATGAGAAGGAGCTCCTTAGTACCACGGGACCCATTCATGCAACCTGTTTGGCCGGAAAAAAGAATTTGGTTAGAATTTATATGGTCTGTAATTTTAGATCTAATTATGGAGGTCAAAACTTTATAAATAGTGGGTAGGCATGTGATGGGTCTATAATTTTTTGGTCCGTGGTACAACCGGACTTAAAGAGAAGGTGAGTGACACCTGTTGTCATAAATGTTGGAAGGGATCCCCGCTCAAGCGCATTCTGGAATTGCGCTGCTAATCGAGCATGCGAACTTGGAAACCATTTTAACCAGAAGTTGTGCAGACCGTCCGGGCCCGGCGACTTCCAGTTTTGCGTCTGTCTAATTGCAGTTAGCACATCTTCTGGACTGATTAAAATGGTTTCCATAGCAGGTATTGCCTCGCAAGCTCGATCTACAACACTAAACCAGGAGGCTTCAGTGTGAGAGACAGGCGACGACCAGATATTCGTCCAGTACTCACGCATTTCGTGAGCACTAGGAAGCCGCCCATCCACCACACCTTGTGGAGGATTCTCCCAACATCTATAAACACTCTTTTGGTCAGTTTGGAACTTGCGATTTTGTTGGAAACGATCCCATCGCCTCCTGTAGCGACGAATGCGGTTCGCCCACGCATAGACTTTTTGTTTAAAGAAGTCTATGCGTTCTGTGACGCAAAGCCTATAATTTCGAGGACTTGTGTTGGTCCCCGAAAAAGCCTGCGTCACAAAACGCATAATCTTCGGCCTGCTGTTTCCTTCTTTAAAAGAAATTAGTTTGCCGATGAGAGTTCGGGCCCTGTTGATACGATCCTCGATCCTACGCTGCCAGGCAGGCACAATCACAACACCTCGAGTGGCTTTATACTCATTTGGAAATTTTATACTAGCCACTCGACATGCTGCGACGGCCGCGCAGTAAAGGATCGAATGCGTATCAACAAGATCCCGACTGGACTCCAAGTATGTAGTTAACATGGAGTCCAAAGCTCCCATCAGCGCCAAATTTCTTCTATGCGTTGGCAAACGTGGCAGACGCGGTCTACAAGACGCCGATAAAGACGAAAACTCCAAAATCGCACATTCCAAAGCTCCTCTCAGTTGCTGTTTAGCTTGGGGACTTACGTTGTCATCCAAATTGTCCGTCAGCTCGAAATCAGCAACAGGTGTTGGTGTTGGGCCTGCCGCTTGATCTCCACGGGACGGGACGGGTGACACATGGTCATCCTGGACAAAACACAAGTCTGTGCGCAACCGCTCAAGTGTGTCATCATCCAACAACTTACGCCGCTGAATAAATCGCACTTGATCCGACAGTCGTTGGGACGATACATCAACCGTTGGTTCCAAAGCCTGAAACAGAGACAGCATTTTAGCGCGATACGCAGTGAGGTTAATTCCTCCCTTTGTTGCCCCAAAGTAGGCCCGCATGACATTCTCATTGATTTCTCGAGTCCATCTCATGCGGCGCACTACCCCACCGGTAGCGGGGACCGTAGGCGGGACACTCGGCCCCACAGGTCCCAAGCCCACCGCTGGAGGGGGTCGTCCTCTTCGTCGCGCAGGTCTTGGTGGCGGCGGGGACGACTGCAACTCGCCGTGTTGGCTCGACGCGTCGTTGTCCGACGTCACTTCGAATACGTCCGAAGCCGACGCCCACGACGCGGAGCTCGACGAGCTGGGAGATGTTAAATGTGCGTTCCGTTTCTTTCTGGCTTTATTATTGATCATCGTTTTGGTTTTGATTTATCATAATTTGTAAAATCCTTTGACATTGTCACACACTGTCACTCTATTATTTTTTATTATGATGAATTGTTGCTTATTTACTCTATTTCTTCGATAAAACATTATGTGATTGTAGAAAGGAATCATTTTGGTTACTATTTAGACATAAATTGTGAATATTGTGTATATATTTGATATTAAACAAAATATATATATTTTTTCAAATGGATGATCTTTTGGTGTTGCCAGATTATTATTATTATTATTTTTATCCTTTCTTTTTTCTACCAGCTCTCGGCTAGTGTTGATAATTTGCACCTGCGGACTAGAGTCAGCCAAGCAAGTGCAATTTATGATATGATAATATTTATAAATAATTATATACTTTTAATTATATATTTATTTATGCGATAATACTTACTTTATAGGTACTGTCTAAGTTTCGTCTAGTTGCAAGAACTTTCTCACAATTCTGCAAGTATTTAAGATTGATGCTTTTTGTAGGGTAATGTAGAGAGATTCATTTAAGTTTAATAATTTTAAGCTATGGTGTAGGTGCTTCGGGATAACTCCTGTAGTGGATAAAACTATGGGTACTATGTAAACTTTATCTTGTCTCCAAATTCTTGTTTTGTGTGGATATATGAGATGTTTGTGTTATTAGGTTATAGGATTGGTTTATTGTTTCTGATTCTCTATTAAATATTTGTGTATTTTGTGTTAATGGCTGTGATTGGTTATTGCGAGGTAAATCACATGGACTAGTATTCGCTAACCCGGGAATAGTATTTTCACTGCTATCTGTTTCTACATTTAGTTGTCTCCTAACTTCTTCTTTTAGTTGATCTAGTATATCTTGGGAAAGTAATTTATTTCGCTCTATTGCTCTTTTCTGGTCTGATAACCGCTGCTCTGTTACTTTAATATCTGGGTACTGCCGTGAGAAATGTTCATGCAATTGTTTTCTGTATATAGTCATATCTGTCTCTAATTTTGTGATATAGTAGTAAGTGCGCATGATAAATAGGTTCACATCTTTACTCCATGACATGCGCACTCTGGGTTTACCAGCTTTGGTGGTCACGGGTAAAAAGGTATTAACCTCCCGTGCAGCATCTAAAGCTAGTATGGGTGGATCTCTAATATTATTTGAAGGGGGGGAACTAGGTATTGAAGGTGATTCACACGTTGACGGCGTATACGATATTGTACTTGGGCTATATGGTTCTATGGGGCTATTTGATCTACTGTCAGTCAGTCTGTCTAAGTCATTGTCGGCTGTAATATTTTCGGGTGACCCGGTGGGAGTCCGCCTGCTCAACTCCTCACCGCTGACGGTTCGTAAGCTGGAACACCCAGCGTCAGCTCCAGGTGTGCCCCGGCGATCGCCCCCGGGAAGCGGCCCTCTCAGTTTCTTTTTTGAACGAGTCTCCATGTTAAATGGGTTACCATTGCCACGTTAGCCACATCAGTAAACGAAACATTGTGTTGCCCGCCCCCCACGTGATCAGATGTTCGATCAGGACGTGTGGTTGGATTTTAGGGGGCTTATTATTATTATTATTATTATTATTATTATTTATTGAAAATTCAAGTTACAGAGACTCAGTAGTGTTAGTATAACAAATAAAAACTTATAATATAATGTTAGTAAAAATACATCACAAATAACACGACCACTGTTGCACAATCATGGCGGACCATGCATTCTGCAGCAGTGGTTTACATAAATACAGTCTAGCCTGTTTGCGATCATGTTCAGTATGCTGTTGGTGCTGGCCCTAACCCGACGCACTAGGGACGCATAACGTTTGCGCATCGTTGCGAAAAAACAGTCAACACGCGCCTCCGCAAACATTCCCGATGCACTACAATATCGAGGCAGCCCCAACAGCACCCTGAATGCGTTATTATATTGCACGCGAAGGGCGCTATAAGATTTTTGCGTATAATCAGCCCACAAGCTGCATGTATAGAATGAGGTGCAATATGCTCGGAAAAGTGTAATTTTAGCTTGTGTTGAGCACCTCGCAAACCTGCGGGCCAACATATTAGCCCTCATTGACAACGCCCTTCGCTCTCTGTCAATATCATCATTGTCTCTGAGATCAGCAGCAAGGATGTGCCCCAAATATTTAAATTCCTTGACCAGTTGTAATGGTACGCCATTAAGTTTAATGCTTGGCACATTACCGGTATCCCTACTACCTGATCCAAAGACCATTATTTGGCTTTTACGCGTATTATATAACAAACCATGAGAGGCAGCATAATTCTCACAAACTACCATCAACTTTCTCAGTCCGCAAGGTGAGGCACTCAGTAGCACCATGTCGTCCGCGTAACTGATGTTGTTAACACAGACTAATAATGCTCGTAACTTATAAGAAATCATTACTCATCAATTCAATAATCAAAAATGTAAATATCCTCTCCAAATATTTGTTTGATTTCTATGAATGTAACAATCGCAAACAGTAGACACTTCGTAATTTTATAAATACATGTATTGTTGTTGCATCCTAATTAATTCAATTGAAAATGTTTATTATTATCTAAATTCATGTTTGTTCGATTTCGTTTTTTGTGTTTATTTACTACCCCTTCATATTAGTTTCATATAAATATTTAAATGAATAATGTGTAAAGTCAATGTACCAAATGTCAGAATTTTAATAATATCTAATTTTATTTATGATTAAAGATTTCTATTACTTATAACATAGTACACATGCTTATGTAAATATAATCCAATATAAGCGGCTTTACATTTTTTCGTATCTTTGGTACCTCCCATTCAGGTACGCCCAGTTGGGAACCTTGGTAAAATTGTAGCTACGTAAGGCAAAAGTGTACTTTATTTCAACTTAAAATGTCATATTTGTAATAAACACATTTGTATATTTCAACGAATACTTTTGAATGTATAAATGAAATGAAATAAATAGTTGTTTATATCATTTGAAGGGTTTTATTTCTAATCTACACAAATACTAATATCTGAATTTGAAAAAAGTTACATCAATTGCATTATTTTGCTAAATTCTTTTTATATCACACTAAAATGAACCCTATTTCAATGAGAGTAGGCTACTTTTTGCTTGAAGCCGCGCCTGGCGTTTCCGACTGTCTAACCGTCTACAGTCATGACAAAGGACAGTCTAGGGTAAAGATGAGACGTATTTACGATACCAGGTTTTAAAACCAGGTATTCACTTCGAATTACAGCGCCCTGGTACGAGCAGAAAATACTTATAAGTATGAAAGTACGTCGATGCGCGGAGAGATCTGGAAACTACACATGAAAATACTTGCATAGGAAAACGATTCATAATAGAATATTAATAAGAACCACAATCGTATCTGTCAATAACACATACTTTAAACTTCAAAGTATTTTTTTATTCATACTATTTTGCTCTTTATGTGCCTTCAAATACGGGTTGAATTCCTATGCAAGTATTTTCAAATTTAGGCGCCGCTATACGTCGATGCGCGAGGAACTTGGAACACTATACATAAAAATACTTCCATAGAAAAACTATCCTTAACATAGTATAAATAAGAATCACAACCGTATTCATGAATAGAAAATACTTACAAAGTATTGGTTTTATTTATGCATTTTTGCTCCTTATTTGTTATGAAATAACAATATGAAATTGAATTCCTATGCAAGTATTTTATAGACGCTGCGCCCCGGCTGGGACGCGAAGGGTTGCCGACTCATACTTACAAAATACTTTTACAATATTTTAGACCCTGGTTTTGAACCCTAGTATTTTTACGTACTCGTACTTAGAAGCCCTGGTACTTGATTTGGCAAGTATATCTCATCCCTAGTCTAGGGGTTAAGCGAGTCGGCCGTCTGTAGTACTACTTGGTCTGTGGATACATTATTTTGCAGCGCCGTTGTCATTAAATTCCTGGCAAACATAATGTTAGTGTGCTTGCAAATACGTGCTATTTATAAAATATTAGGCGTTTTTATATTATGATATTTTGTTTATTCTTTTATTTACTATTAATTAAGTCATCTAAAACGTACGAATGTTTTATTAAAATATCTGTGTATGGCAAGTAAAGCACTGCATTTCTGCCTACAAGGAGCGCACGCCCCTTACATACATAGTCTATAAAATCATATTTCATCATTTCACCAGTTGTTAAACAAAAAAAATACCAATCAAAGTTCATCGATCAACCAGGTGTTATTTTCTTACATCTCGTTCTTACTTGGCAACATTAAATCGTAACCCGAAACTCGGGAGTCACTAAGCAATAATGGCAAAACGCAAACGTAACAAAAATTGGTTATGTGATTATGGGTATATTTTTTTGGTTTTTTATAAGATAAGAATAACTTTAAGTACTAAAATATGGATATCAAAAGAAAGCTTATAGTATATACTTTATTTACAAATGGATTTTATTGGTATGTAATATGATTTAATGGGTGAAAACATGATTTGAAAATGAAAAACCATTGAAATTCGATCTGTATAGAATTTTTATTATTTGTTTACAACACATTTGAATTATATTTGTAAAATAATTGTCACATCTAATAATTCTGCATAGTTTTAGATACTTAAAGGTATTTTTTATTTCCCTGTGGCTAGAATAGATACTAGGATATAATGCTTTATGTTTATGAATATTGAAAACGCGGGAATCGGAAGATTTCTGTCAAAATAAGTGACAGTGACATTCGAAGGCTTATTTTATTTTTGAATCTACATTCAAAAATACCTTCCAGCCTGTCTTACACACTGACATGAGGTTACATACAGTCCAATAGCAACTCTATGCTCTAACACTCCTCCTTAACCTAATGTCCATGCAAGTACCTTACACTGCTTAAACACATATACCCATACCTCTCACACAAAACTCAAACTTCCCTCTTGGAAGTGGTTTCGTTAAAGCATCTGCAATCATGCATGCTGTCTCCTTATATTTCAGTATCAGATTATTATTCACAATTGCCTCACGTACAAAGTGGTACCTAACATCTATATGTTTGGTCCGTTGGTGGTGTACTGGGTTCTTAGCGATAGCAATGGCAGACTGACTATCAGAGTAAACAGTCATGGGTTCACTTGACTTATACTGTCCATTCGATATTTCAGCAAAAAATCTCTGCAAAAATATTGCTTCTCTAGCAGTTTCGGATATTGCTACGTACTCTGCCTCCGCTGTACTAAGAGCAATCGTCCGTTGTTTCGTACTTTGCCACGAAACAGCTCCTCCTTGAATAAGGAACACTGATCCTGTATAAGATCGTCGATCACTATCTCCTGCATGATACGCATCAGTAAAAGCTTCTATAGTTAGTTGTTGTTTCGCTTTCACATATCTCAAACCGTGACTCTTAGTCCCTTTGAGATACCGCAATACGCGTTTAGCAGCAATCCAGTGTTTCTCTTCATAACATTCATTGAACTGGCTAAGGTAGTTGACTACATGAGCTATATCTGGTCGTGTACATACTGCAAGATACATAAGTGACCCTATCAATGCTCGATACGGAATCCTTTCGTCTGATTTCTTGCTATGTGACGGCTTCTCTAGCCTTTGGCCTGGTGCAAATGGTGTGACCACAGGTTTACAATCCTCCATGTTGTATGCCTTCAGAATTTTATCTACATACTTCTCTTGATGTAACTTAATTCCATTGTCATCTTGCACAATATGGATTCCTAGCATCAATTCAGCCTTGCCAAGATCTTTTGTTTCAAAATTGGACATCAATTCACTTTTGACCTTAAGCAGTTCTTGTTTGTTGTTCCAGAACAGTAACATATCATCAACATACACAGCAATAATAATTGTGTTTCCATTTTGTGTCCGCATGTAAACACATGGTTCATGTTCTGATCTTTTAAATTTCAATCTTGTGAGTACTGAATGAAGTTTTTCATTCCATGCTCGTGGAGTCTGCTTCAGCCCATATAAAGATTTTTGTAGAAGACATACATAATCTTCTTTTCCTTTTACTTCAAACCCCTCGGGCTGCTTCAAGTAGACTACTTCATTTAAATTTCCATTTAAGAAAGCTGTCTTCACATCCATTTGATCAATTTTCAGTCCTTCTCTCGCAGCTAATGCTATCAGTGTCCTTAAAGAGCTATGTCTGATAACAGGTGAAAACGTATCAAAATAATCAATGCCTCGCCGTTGACTGAAGCCTCTTGCAACGAGTCGAGCCTTATAACGAGTTTTTCCCCCGCTTCTTCTTTGATTCTGAATAACCATTTAGAATCAACGATGTTACTCGACCTCGGTGGCTTCACTAATTTCCAAGTATTGTTTCAGAGCATTGATCTCCTCCTGAATCGCATTTCTCCACTTTTCTTTATCATTTCTAGATAAAGCTTCACTCACTGTTAAGGGACAATCACTTTCGAGAGCTTGATAAGTGACGTGATCTGGAAATTCTTTTGGTTTTCTTTCTCTCAGTGGATATCTCCTATTAGTATCGTGTTCTGATTCTATAGCGTCTTCCACTTCTTCGGTTAGTTCTGACTGTAGACATTCAACATCGTCTTCATCTCTCCCATCCACAGATTCCCACTCTTCACAACTTTCTGCATCATTATAATTTGGACATGAATCCTGAGCTATTTCTTGGATTTCAATATCCTTTTGTGCGTTCTCATCAATTCTTATCGATTCTGATGATTCTTCATTTTCAAAAGAAAGGAGTGTCTCGTTCTCTCTTGAGTTAGCATTTTTTTCGATTGATTCGAATTTGTTTTCAAAGAAAACAACATCTCTTGCTTTGTGGACCATCTTTGTTTTTGGATCAAATAACCGGTAGCCTTTTGAATTTTCGCAATATCCAATGTGAAGCATTTCTTTGCATTTCGAATCCCATTTTGTACGTTTCTGTTTAGGTATATGCATAAACGCTTTGCATCTGAAAATTCTTATGAACTTCAAGTTTTACGCCGCCCTCTTTCCGGCCATCGACGAAGTCACTCCTCCACCGATGCCGCCACGGCCGTGGTCGGTGAGGACCGGTTCGCTGGCGACATCGTCAACGTCTTCGGCAGGGGAGACTCCGGAGGTGCAATCCCAGGGCGTATCGCCCGAGGAGCTCAATGCAGCAGTGCTGCGGCTGCGGAGGAAAAATTCTGCACCAGGACTCGACGGGATCCCAGGACGCGTCTGGGTTCTCGTAGCCAAGTACTTGGGGGCAAGGCTCCGCAGCCTCTTCTCCGCGTGCCTGGAGCGGGGCCTTTTCCCGTCACGCTGGAAGACCGGGAAGTTGGTCCTGCTCAGGAAAGATGGACGACCCGCAGAGTCACCATCGGCCTACCGGCCTATCGTGCTGCTCGACGAGGTCGCAAAGCTCTTCGAGCGCATTATTCATGTGCGCCTCGTCGAGCACTTAGAGAGCGTCGGTCCCGATCTGGCAGACTGCCAGTTCGGTTTCCGGAAAGGCCGATCCACCATCTCCGCGATTCTGCGGGTGAAGGCATTAGCGGAGGAGGCAGTGGCCCGGGGCAAATGCGTCGTGGCGGTGTCACTAGACATCGCCAACGCATTCAACACCTTGCCCTGGCCCTGCATTGAAGAGGCATTGCGGTACCACGTGGTGCCCCCGTATCTTCGGCGTCTGGTGCACTCGTATCTGTCCGACAGATACGTAGTGTACCCGGGCGCGGACGGGTGGCACCGTAGAGCCATGTCGTGCGGCGTTCCGCAGGGGTCAGTCCTCGGACCTCTCCTGTGGAATATCGGCTACGACTGGGTGCTCCGTGGTGCCAATCTCCGGGGTGTCGACGTCATCTGCTACGCCGATGACACGCTGGTCACCGCGTGTGGCGGTACCTTCGAGGAGGCTGCCTCACTCGCCGCGTTGGGAACAAGCAACGTGGTGAGGAGGATAAGGCGACTGGGCCTGGCCGTGGCCCTTCATAAGTCCGAGGCCATCTGCTTCCACAGACCTCGGAAGGGGCCACCGGCAGGGGCCCAATTGGCGATTGAGGGCGTGGCTATTTCCATCGGCTCCACGATGAAGTACTTGGGAGTCGTGCTGGACAGCCGGTGGAACTTCCGCGCCCACTTCACCCAGCTAAAGCCGAAGCTGGTTCGGGCGGCAGGCGCGTTGTCAAGCCTGCTGCCCAACCTCGAACGTCCCGGCATCCCCTGCCGAAGATTGTACGCGGGAGTCGTGCGATCCATGGCGCTTTACGGTTGCCCCGTTTGGGCCGAGTCCCTGGACAGGCGCTGTGTTTTCCTCCTGCGTCCAGCGCAGCGAGCGGTGGCGCAGCGAATGGTCAGGGGCTATCGCACGATTTCCCATGAGGCGGCCTGCGTACTGGCTGGTTTCCTTCCCTGGGACATTGACGCCAGAGCCCTCTCGTCAGCCTACCACTGGCGGGAGGAGGCGTCCCGTCGTGGGGAGCTACCAGCCTTTAGAGAAGTCGAGGCCGTTCGGGCCTCCTTCCATGCAGCCGTGCTGCAGTGGAGGAATGGCGCACCAGGCTGAACGATCCCAGTGCTGGTGTTTGGACCATCGCGGCAGTGCGTCCTGTCCTAGACCAGTGGCTGGGCAGGCGCCACGGCGAGATGACGTTCCACCTGACACAGGTTTTGTCGGGGCATGGCTGTTTCGGCAGATACCTGTGGCGGGTGGCAAGAAGGGAAGAGTTCGCCGTGTGTCACCATTGTGACAACTGCCCGGAAGACACAGCCCAGCACACTCTCTCGGAGTGTTCAGCTTGGGAAGAGGAGCGCGCAGCTCTCCGAGCAGCCATCGGAGAGGACCTCTCACTCTCAGCCGTGATTCCTTCCATGGTTGAGAGTAGGAGGTCATGGCAGGCCATGCTTACCTTCTGTGAGATCATCATCTCACAGAAGGAGAGCGCGGGGCGGGATCGTGAGCGGAACGATCCCACCCGCCGCCGCCAACCGAGAAGGAGGCGCCGGGTGAATGACAATGGCTGACCCGGCGCCCCGCCCAGTGGTCAAGGGGCGCCAGAATTCCACCACGGTATCCCCTGCCTGTCGTAAGAGGCGACTAAAAGGGGTCATCGGGGTCGCTAAGCACACAGCGGGGGCTGTGTGCTCACGTCGGGAGTGACCCCGAGATGGGCGGCAGAACGTGTGGCCTCGTGTCTGTCGCGGACGCCCATCTCACCATGGGCGTCCGAAGTAGGGAAAGAGGGGGCATCTGCGCCCTCCCAACATGTGAGGAGCCATATTTGGCAGTGCGCCGGGTGACACGGCGAGTTAAATGGGCGCCATTCGCCTGTCCACATCGCCTGTCACCCATAACGCGCGTGATGGCCACCGAGAGGTTTTAGTCGGTATGCCGGCAAAAGATCTTTTTAGATCTCGGTAGGGACCCAGCCTGATAACAGGCTGGAAGGCCGGAGACCCCGACACGCCCCTTCCGATCTCCCCCGAGTGTCGGAAGGAAGGCTAAAGGAGCTTTACTCTCATTAAAAAAAAAAAAAAAAAAAATGAGTTATAGTTGGTTGCACCATCTAGTTTTTCAAATGATGTCAAACTCATGTTATTTTCACTTTTGCTATTCATGTTTTCCGAGTGATTAATCGCGCTGCTATGAGCTTTGTGCTGGGCCCATAACCTAATGGAGGTTTATAGCTGTTATTATTATATCACTAATATCTGGTCTCTTCTTTGACCTTCTTGTGAGAACTCTTTCTCACATGTTTAGTGAAATGAATACTCAGCAGAGTTCAGCCATAGCAAGCGTTTAATGTTATACATACATTAGGTATAAACTTTAATCACAACACAATAAGAACTTAGCAAAAATATATATATGTGAAAAATATTTGATGTTTATGACATATGTAAACTTGTGTGTTTACAATAACAACTTTGAACAACGACTGACGTCCCAAATATTTTTCACACATTCGAAGGCTTATTTTATTTTTGAATCTACATTCAAAAATACCTTCCAGCCTGTCTTACACACTGACATGAGGTTACATACAGTCCAATAGCAACTCTATGCTCTAACATTTCTGATACCCACGACACAAGATTATCATTTGTAGGGTCAGGACTATGAATTTGAATGTTGCGTCTATTTATTTATTTAGTTAAAACATTTATGGGATAATATATGACCTGGTATCCCTGCTTTTTTCTTTACTTTATGTCTGTCCCTTACGGTGGAGCTCGAATGTCGAGTCCATTTGATGCTACGTCCATGCGTGAATCGCACTACAGATTTGTTTACTCCGATTGACAGATAACGCCACAGTTTGACATTTCATGCATTTTGTGGTTTATTAGTCTGTGGTTTCGGAATGGAAACTAAAATGGTGTCATTTTGGTTTAACGTTTAACCACTCACACGTCCACGTCACTGTCACTTATTTTGACAGAAATCTTCCGATTCCCGCGTTTTCAATATTCATAAACATAAAGCATTATATCCTAGTACCTATTCTAGCCACAGGGAAATAAAAAATACCTTTAAGTATCTAAAACTATGCAAAATTATTAGATGTGACAATTATTTTACAAATATAATTCAAATGTGTTGTAAACAAATAATAAAAATTCTATACAGATCGAATTTCAATGGTTTTTCATTTTCAAATCATGTTTTCACCCATTAAATCATATTACATACCAATAAAATCCATTTGTAAATAAAGTATATACTATAAGCTTTCTTTTGATATCCATATTTTAGTACTTAAAGTTATTCTTATCTTATAAAAAACCAAAAAAATATACCCATAATCACATAACCAATTTTTGTTACGTTTGCGTTTTGCCATTATTGCTTAGTGACTCCCGAGTTTCGGGTTACGATTTAATGTTGCCAAGTAAGAACGAGATGTAAGAAAATAACACCTGGTTGATCGATGAACTTTGATTGGTATTTTTTTTTGTTTAACAACTGGTGAAATGATGAAATATGATTTTATAGACTATGTATGTAAGGGGCGTGCGCTCCTTGTAGGCAGAAATGCAGTGCTTTACTTGCCATACACAGATATTTTAATAAAACATTCGTACGTTTTAGATGACTTTAATTAATAGTAAATAAAAGAATAAACAAAATATCATAATATAAAAACGCCTAATATTTTATAAATAGCACGTATTTGCAAGCACACTAACATTATGTTTGCCAGGAATTTAATGACAACGGCGCTGCAAAATAATGTATCCACAGACCAAGTAGTACTACAGACGGCCGACTCGCTTAACCCCTAGACTAGGGATGAGATATACTTGCCAAATCAAGTACCAGGGCTTCTAAGTACGAGTACGTAAAAATACTAGGGTTCAAAACCAGGGTCTAAAATATTGTAAAAGTATTTTGTAAGTATGAGTCGGCAACCCTTCGCGTCCCAGCCGGGGCGCAGCGTCTATAAAATACTTGCATAGGAATTCAATTTCATATTGTTATTTCATAACAAATAAGGAGCAAAAATGCATAAATAAAAACAATACTTTGTAAGTATTTTCTATTCATGAATACGGTTGTGATTCTTATTTATACTAAGTTAAGGATAGTTTTTCTATGGAAGTATTTTTATGTATAGTGTTCCAAGTTCCTCGCGCATCGACGTATAGCGGCGCCTAAATTTGAAAATACTTGCATAGGAATTCAACCCGTATTTGAAGGCACATAAAGAGCAAAATAGTATGAATAAAAAAATACTTTGAAGTTTAAAGTATGTGTTATTGACAGATACGATTGTGGTTCTTATTAATATTCTATTATGAATCGTTTTCCTATGCAAGTATTTTCATGTGTAGTTTCCAGATCTCTCCGCGCATCGACGTACTTTCATACTTATAAGTATTTTCTGCTCGTACCAGGGCGCTGTAATTCGAAGTGAATACCTGGTTTTAAAACCTGGTATCGTAAATACGTCTCATCTTTACCCTAGACTGTCGTTTGTCATGACTGTAGATGGTTAGAGTCGGAAACGCCAGGCGCGGCTTCAAGCAAAAAGTAGCCTACTCTCATTGAAATAGGGTTCATTTTAGTGTGATATAAAAAGAATTTAGCAAAATAATGCAATTGATGTAACTTTTTTCAAATTCAGATATTAGTATTTGTGTAGATTAGAAATAAAACCCTTCAAATGATATAAACAACTATTTATTTCATTTCATTTATACATTCAAAAGTATTCGTCAAAAATATACAAATGTGTTTATTACAAATATGACATTTTAAGTTGAAATAAAGTACACTTTTGCCTTACGTAGCTACAATTTTACCAAGGTTCCCAACTGGGCGTACCTGAATGGGAGGTACCAAAGATACGAAAAAATGTAAAGCCTCTTATATTGGATTATATGGTGTTTGTGAGACCGAAAAGTCGCACGTAGTTCCTGATACCCACGACACAAGACTCGATCTTAGTGTGGGGTCGGGACTATGTAGGTGACTGTTGGGTGTTATTTATTTATTTATTTATATTTACATAAGCATGTGTACTATGTTATAAGTAATAGAAATCTTTCATAATAAATAAAATTAGATATTATTAAAATTCTGACATTTGGTACATTGACTTTACACATTATTCATTTAAATATTTATATGAAACTAATATGAAGGGGTAGTAAATAAACACAAAAAACTAAATCGAACAAACATTAATTTAGATAATAATAAACATTTTCAATTGAATTAATTAGGATGCAACAACAATGTATTTACAAAATTACGAAGTGTCTACTGTTTGTGATTGTTACATTCATAGAAATCAAACAAATGTTTGGAGAGAATAATTACATTTTTGATTATTGAATTGATGAGTAATGATTTCTTATAAGTTACGAGCATTCTTTTCCAAATATTCAATTGTTTTCTTGACGTCACTTACACTGCACGTTTAATACACGTATTCACTGCACATTAATCACTGCACAAAGCAATCTTTTCTGGTCATTACATTTGCAAATTCACTAAAAGAAAATACAAGTAAATCTATCGACATGCTATCGACGCATTTGTTGTAAACAACATGGCGGCCCGGGGCGCAGACAGGCGCTGTTACACAATTAACGCTGGGTACCTCTATATTTATCGGTAGATTGCGCTGTTACACAATTAATGCTGAGCATGCATAGAATGGCTTAACACATCATTATTCGCCAATAGATGTCAGGAAGTCATATTTTCAGTTTGTATTTCAGTTTTTTTTTGCAACATTTTTTAAACATTAATCCTAATTATTAATATTCCTATTACCTAATTAATATCCTAATTAATATATTAACATACCTAATATTGTTCGGGTTCGATTCCCGCACCGAAACAAATATCTGTGTGAAGTAGAGGTATTTGTTTCTGGTCTGGCTATTAGTGAGACCAAAAAGTCTGTTGTAGTTCCTGATACCCACGACACAAGACTAGTTCTTTGTGTGGGGTCGAGACTATAAATGTGACTGTTGGGTGTATTTATTTATTTATTTTATTACATTTTTGGATATTTAGGAGACTGTCCCGCCCTCACACCCGGCACTGCAACTCTTGTAAGCCAGGATCAACAGTGGCACGCAATGTAATGACACCAAGCATTGAAGCTCGGCGAGTCTCCGGGAATGTCTAACTTGTCTTTAACCCGCAACGAAATGAATCAGAAAGTTAAATTAATAGGAGTTGGAAATAAATAATGTCCACTTCCCTCCGTGCAAAGCGGGTGACAAAACATTGAACTAAAGAGGTAAATGACCTCCCAAAAAGACTTTTACAGCCGGAGAAGCCAGCTGTAAAGCACCACGGAATTCATTATTACATTTAAATGGGACCTATTGTGTGAGCTGTTATACTTGATTCCAGTAATAGGTATGGCAAAAACGCCGGAAAGCACGGGAATTCATCCTAGTCTATTTTTGGATATTTGATTACAATATATGACATCATATTTTCAATAAACAATGATGTGTCGGATTTGATAATGGCAGCTTTTCAATAACTTTCGCCAGCTCCCAAACCATTTAAAATCCACTAAAAGCAATGTTTCCCAACCAGGACCAAACTACCAGATTTTGTGGAAAATCCACTAAGTTGGCCACACTGGTGAAAAAAAGCTTGAAAGATGGCCGCCCATGTAAGTTCTTGTCCAGACGATATTTGATACAGATGTGAACCGGTTTAAAACAGCGCGGGGGCCAATAAATAAGTTACTATCTACGTGTAATAACATGAATGGAATATAAGTGACTTAGTCCTATCAAATGTTAACATTGTTATACCTAGTTTTTTAATGTATTTATTGATTTTGCATTAATGAAATTTTAGCGATCGAGACATGCAAAGCTGTTATCCTTTTTTATAGTGTTTGGTTTAGAAACCAAATTATAGTTTATGGTAGATTTTTAAGAAAATATCCTTAATTACGACCAGATTTGTATAGGTAAAGGTACTGGTAGGTATAGCGTAATCCATTACAATCAAAAATTGTAATAGTATTTAAAAATTACGAATAAGGGTAGGTAAGTGGTGGTTGAAAATTAAAACAAAATAAAAATAAACAATAGTTATTATTTCAATCAATGAATAAATATTTAGGAATAAATACTGACAATTTCAAATCTATAAACTAATAATTAAAGATTTGTACGATTTATTTAGTATTTTTTTTTTATTTGGCCCGGCATAGTAGCCCGGCACAGTGCCTCTGCCTCTGCCCGGGCCTCGATCTCCCCCATTTCCGCACTGCCCGCTCAATGTAAAGTTCAAGTTAACTCTTAGCACTAGTGATGGTTTTTAATTTGTTTAATTGACACAAACTATGCATGCACTCTATCACTGAAATAAAAAAATAAAGCACTCACGAGCATTCTTGCTTTTCCATTGATGTATACTTTATCGTAATGTACGTAACGGTTTGCGGTCCCTGATGGCGGCTTCCATTCCGTATATATATATATATATTTTTAATAGCCTAGATTGTGTCCCACTGCTGGGTAAAGGCTTCCCCTTTATCATTCCATTTGACCCTGTCCTCGGCGAGCTTTTGTGATTTTGGCTCGAATGTATCCAACTCAAAAAACAAAGTTAACGACACGTGAAGGAAAAACCGTTTTGTCAAGGCCAGAGATTCTCGCCGAGATCGAGGACTTTTATGGCCGTTTATACGCTACACATGTTCCTCGACCTGAGCGTGACGACCAAGATTCTAGAGCCACCCTGACACGCCATTATTCTGACGAGCTGTCAGACATCGACCAAGGCGAAATCGTGTTGGCTTTGAAGCAACTTAAGAATGAAAAAGCCCCCGGAGAAGACGGAGTTACCTCAGAACTCCTAAAGGCAGGAGGAGCCCTTGTTATACAGGAGCTACAAAGCCTGTTTAACACCGTTCTTCGCTGTGGGAGAACTCCAAAGGCGTGGAACAGGAGTTTGGTTGTTCTCTTTTTTAAGAAGGGTGATAAAACCCTTCTTAAGAATTATAGACCCATCTCACTCCTGAGCCACGTCTATAAGTTGTTCTCAAGGGTCATCACGAATCGCCTTGCAAGAAGACTCGATGAGTTTCAGCCTCCGGAACAGGCCGGGTTTCGAGGAGGATATGGTACCATAGACCACATCGACACAGTAAGGCAGATTATACAGAAGTCGGAGGAGTATAATCGGCCCCCGTGTCTTGCATTTGTGGACTATGAGAAGGCCTTTGACTCCGTCGAAACCTGGGCTGTTTGGGAGTCCTTACAGCGTTGCCAAGTAGACTGTCGCTATATCGAGGTGCTGAGATGTCTATATGAATCGGCCACTATGTATGTCCAATTACAAAACCAGCAATTTAAGACCATCCAGTTGCGCAGAGGGGTGAGACAGGGGGATGTTATTTCCCCGAAACTGTTCACAAGCGCACTGGAGGATATGTTCAAGACGCTGGACTGGAACGGTATGGGCATCAACATAAACGGCGAGCACATCTCGCACCTACGTTTCGCAAACGATATAGTCTTATTGGCGGAATCGCTGGAGGAGCTGCAACAGATGCTGGACGGCCTGGCTTCAGCCTCACAGCGCATAGGTCTTCAAATGAACTTGGATAAAACCAAGGTTATGATCAACCAACACCTTGATCCAAGACCTGTCACTGTATGTGGCCACCAGCTCGAAGTTGTTTCCGAATATACCTACCTTGGACAGATCCTTCAACTAGGTAGGAACAACTTTGAGAAGGAGGCTACGAGGAGGATCCAGCTGGGCTGGGCAGCATTTGGCAAACTACGTCGAGTCTTCTCGTCACCCCTACCACAATGCCTGAAAACTAAAGTTTTCAACCAGTGCGTCCTACCTGTTATGACCTACGGTGCTGAGACTTGGACACTCACAGCACGACTGGTCCGCCAGCTCAATGTCACTCAGCGAGCTATGGAGCGTGCTATGCTTGGAGTCTCTCTGAAGGATAGGATCCGTAACGATCTTATCCGACAGAGAACCAAAGTAGTAGACATAGCACATAGGATTAGCAAGCTGAAGTGGCAGTGGGCTGGCCACATTTGTCGAAGAACCGACAACCGCTGGAGCAGACGTGTTCTTGAGTGGAGACCGCGTCTTGGCAAGCGTAGTGTAGGACGCCCACCGGCTAGGTGGAGTGACGATTTGCGAAAGGTCGCTGGCAGATGCTGGATGCGACAAGCCAAAGACAGGGTAAAATGGCGTAATTTGGAGGAGGCCTATGTCTAGCAGTGGACAACAGTTTAGGCTGATGATGATGATGATGATGATGTATCCAACTCGTCTTTCCACGGTTTGGATGCATATTTGGAGAGGAAATATTGAAATATTGAAACTGAATTAATAAATTAATTCTTTGATATTGAAAATTTAAATCACCATATAATTGGCTTCATCATACTTAATTTATAACAATCACATCCAACATCAAACATACCACACATTCTAGTTTGAACAAAAACTTTGGAACGCAAACTCTGATCTTACAAAAAATGGCGCGCGACTTTCTACGGAATACTGGAAATCAATTAAAATATTGAATTGTTTTGATATATTTTCAATTATCAAATGGCACCTATTTATTCTTTATGATATGTTTTCTCTCTCTAACACTTTATTTATCATTTTTTCATAGAATTAACACAGAAATATTTAATGAAAACCGACAAACAACGACCGTGATTTACTTTCGTGTCTAAAAAACTTCGAATCACGCGTCGAATATGGGTTATTTTTAGATAATTGATAATTATTAATGTAAAGGTATCTTTTAATAAACTATATAACAACAATAAGAGAGTTAAAAATCAATATTTACATTTTTAAAAAATCCTGCGCACCACTCGTCGTTGTTCTTAAACAACACACGAGTTTGCCTGTTTTTTTTTAAATATGCCTACTGCTAATGTCTTTTTGGCCAATGTTACATTAAAGGTACTTTATTCAAGCATTATATATATTTTTTTCATAACGCTTTTTATAATATATTTTGAATTTAGGACGCTTTTTCATTACTAGTGTATTTTCCTATAAAAATGACAGCCTACGTCAAAATTGGAGGTCGGGACGTTTGAGTGGTTAATGCTGAAAACAAACTGTAGGTTTTTGTCTTACGCATAGAGTAAAGAAGCGGCCATAAATACTAGAGCAACGCGTCTTACAGCGATCTGAACAATAGATTCTTTTGTTGTGTGCACACTGTCGGTCGAAATTCGAGGGCATGACCTTCAAAAACAAAAAACGTCTGAGACATACAGCGCAACTAACATAAATTGACAAGTGGTGAAATTAGGAACTAGAAATGAAAGTAAAAAATATCTCCAACGCTTTCATTAAAATATTCTTTCATAATTTATACAATGTACATTTATACTAGTAATCCAATAGTAGTAATGATAATAATGTCCAATGTAATTAAATTTGAAGAGAGAAAAAAATAATGGTTTCTCCGTGCACCACAGCGCTTTTGAGTGATTTGCGATTGTGGACAAACTTGAGTTTACATAACAATAGGTTTTGTAAATATGGCTACCAGCTTTTTAAGCCAAACTAATATAACATTTCTTAAAACTTACAATTAAATTAGAATTTATAAAACATACAAGGTATAATTTTCTTCATTCAATCTGCATACAAATTAAAATTGTTGAATACAATTTGGACATTTTTAATTATTTACATGAGGTGTTGCTGGGAATCTAACTTAACTTAATAGAAATAAACACCGCAGTTCTTTGACCAGTTATTTGTAAATACTAGACTGGACGTAATTTACAGCCTCCGTGGCGCATTTGGTTAGACGCCGCCAGTGAAACGAGGGGCCGCGGGTTCGATCCCCGCACCGAGACAAATGTTTGTGAGGCCCACAAGTATTTGTCTCGGGTCTGGATGTTTGTGAGACCGAAAAGTCTCTCTTAGTTCCCGATACCCACGACACAACACTTAATTGATCTTAATGTGGGGTCAGGACTATGTAATATGTGATTGTTGAGTGTATTAATTTATTTAATAATCAGTAATTAGCCAAAAGTTCGTATGTGCGTTCATTTAAAAAATGGAAGAAAAACGAGTAGAGTATGTGCGTAATAGAGCAATTATTTATAATGTTAAATGTAAAGAATACAAATATGCTTACTTAAAGTAAGAAGTATGGGAACAAATAGTCAGTACCTATTTGTACTAAAGATAATAAAGTATCATACTAAAGATAACGGAGTAATTTTTTATACAATCAAATATTAAGTTGTTGATGTTAAAATTTCAAAATACACGCGCTGTTTTAGGAATTATAATAGGAAAAAGTTTACTTTGTTATTTGTCTTCAGGTAGTCTCTTTTTTGTTTTCTTTTAAAATGACACTGGTAGTAGAAATATATAAAAAAAGACAACAAGAACAAGACGTGTGCTCGAAACACGATCTTGCCTACTTTGGAATTCACACATTTTATACATAAGTATTTCTAATATGTGTACACGGCATTGTTGCTTAACATTTTTCCACAGTAAATTTATTCTCAATATGTAATCTATGTTTGTGTACAGAATTTAATCAATCGCAGTATTATATAATTGATTGATGTGTGATTTAATGTTTATTGAATCATTGTTTTTGACAATAAAACAGTTGCAAACTCGAATGTGATAGTACCACAGGTTATCACAGATAAGAACTGTTTATAATAAGCGCCAACTAGGATTGATTTCATTTAATAAAATATATTATTTATTTGTTTATATAGAGATGAGATAAAGAGTACATAAAAATCGACTCTTCCATCCCTAAAAGCTTAGTCATTGGCAGACGAGAAAACCGTCCTTTGTCAATGAAATTAAAAAAATAAAAACGTACGTGGGCCCTCTGACGACCCGTACGAACCATGTAAGATGTGCTCTTTACCATAGTTTTGTACTCTTTACTCTATGCGTAAGACAAAAACCTACAATGTGTTTTCAGCTTTATACGTCCAGGGTAAAGCTGAAAACACATTGTAGGTTTTTGTCTTACGCATAGAGTAAAGAGTACAAAACTATGGTAAAGAACGCGACTGATATGGTTCGTACGGGTCGTCAGAGGGCCCGCGTACGTTTTTATTTCTTTTAATTTCATTGACAAAGGACGGTGTTCTCGTCTGCCAATGACTAAGCTTTAGGGATGAAAGAGTCGATTTTAATGTACTCTTTATCTCTTCTCTACATAAATAAATAAATAATATATTTTTTAAAATGAAATTAATCCTAGTTGGCGCTTATTATAAACCATCCTAAGTCTGTGATAACCTGTGGTACTAGAACATTCGAGTTTGCAACTGTTTTATTGTCAAAATCAATGATTCAATTAATATTAAATCACACATCAATCAATTATATAATACTATGATTGATTAAATTCTGTACGCAAACATAGATTACACATTGAGAATAAATTTACTGTGGAAAAATGTTAAGCAACAATGCCGTGTACACATATTAGAAATACTGAAATACTTATGTATAAAATGTGTGAATTCCAAAGTAGGCAAGATCGTGTTTCGAGCACACGTCTTGTTCTTGTTGTCTTTTTTATATATTTCTACTACCAGTGTCATTTTAAAAGAAAACAAAAAAGAGACTACCTGAAGACAAATAACAAAGTAAACTTTTTCCTATTATAATTCCTAAAACAGCGCGTGTATTTTGAAATTTTAACATCAACAACTTAATATTTGATTGTATAAAAAATTACTCCGTTATCTTTAGTATGATACTTTATTATCTTTAGTACAAATAGGTACTGACTATTTGTTCCCATACTTCTTACTTTAAGTAAGCATATTTGTATTCTTTACATTTAACATTATAAATAATTGCTCTATTACGCACATACTCTAATCGTTTTTCTTCCATTTTTTAAATGAACGCACATACGAACTTTTGGCTAATTACTGATTATTAAATAAATTAATACACTCAACAATCACATATTACATAGTCCTGACCCCACATTAAGATCAATTAAGTGTTGTGTCGTGGGTATCGGGAACTAAGAGAGACTTTTCGGTCTCACAAACATCCAGACCCGAGACAAATACTTGTGGGCCTCACAAACATTTGTCTCGGTGCGGGGATCGAACCCGCGGCCCCTCGTTTCACTGGCGGCGTCTAACCAAATGCGCCACGGAGGCTGTAAATTACGTCCAGTCTAGTATTTACAAATAACTGGTCAAAGAACTGCGGTGTTTATTTCTATTAAGTTAAGTTAGATTCCCAGCAACACCTCATGTAAATAATTAAAAATGTCCAAATTGTATTCAACAATTTTAATTTGTATGCAGATTGAATGAAGAAAATTATACCTTGTATGTTTTATAAATTCTAATTTAATTGTAAGTTTTAAGAAATGTTCTATTAGTTTGGCTTAAAAAGCTGATAGCCATATTTACAAAACCTATTTTTGTGTAAACTCAAGATTGTCCACGATCGCAAATCGCCCAAAAGCGCTGTGGTGCACGGAGAAATTATTATTTTTTTCTCTCTTCAAATTTCATTACATTGAACATTATTATCATTACTACTATTGGACTACTAGTATAAATGTACATTGTATAAATTATGAAAGAATATTTTTAATGAAAGCGTTGAAGATATTTTTTACTTTCATTTCTAGTTCCTAATTTCACCACTTGTCAATTTATGTTAGTTGCGCTGTATGTCTCAGACGTTTTTTGTTTTTGAAGTTAAAGGTGAAAACACACTGTAGGTTTTTGTCTTACGCATAGAGTAAAGAGCGGTAAGTACGGGGCCAACTGACCAATCAGGACAATGGAACGTACAGGGTTCTTTCTATGTAGTCTGTGGTCACGTCTTAAGCTTATGACCTATAATGTGCACACAACAAAAGAATCCATTGTTCAGATCGCTGTAAGACGCGTTGCTCTAGTATTTATGGCCGCTTCTTTACTCTATGCGTAAGTCGAAAACCTACAATGTGTTTTGAGCTTTATGCCCTCGAATTTCGACCGACAGTGTGCACACAACAAAAGAATCTATTGTGCAGATCGCTGTAAGACGCGTTGCTCTAGTATTTATGGCCGCTTCTTTACTCTATGCGTAAGACAAAAACCTACAATATGTTTTCAGCTAGGGTCTATTCTTTGGGCGTTAGGGCAGGGCGCGGACGGGCGACCGCCCAGGGGTACCAGGTAAAGAGGGATGCCCCAGGCGCCGCGCGCCGCGCCCCTTTAAATTGGCTTGTTCGTTGGGCAAGTCTTACCTAATTATTTATATTCCCTTAATCTAGACACAAAATCTCCTAGAATGAAGTTTTTCACACACACATTTCGGTTGGAACACTGCTGTTACACGACAAATCAAATTACATATTTTTGAGTATCAATAAGATGGCCGTGAAAATCGAGCCATCTATTAAATTCTGTAATAAAACGTACGTACCTTCGTAGGTAACGTACTTACACTTACGCCGGAACATTTACATGTCGCGTTTTTCCAAGAAACGCGATGGAATGGTGGTAAGTCTCGGGATATCGGGCAGTGATACAAGGTGATTTACAGTGGATCGCGTACTGGCCAGAATGGGTTGCCGTAGTGTTGTCGTCGAGCGTCCGGGAGAGTATACTTGAAGTCGACAGACGGATCGCCCGGCCTGATGCGCCGCCCTTCAATGGCTGCGGTGCGGAGGGAGGAACGTACGGCCTCGACCTCTCTAAGGGCTGGTAGTTCCCCATAACGGGAGGCCTCCTCCCGCCAGTGATACGCTGACGAGAGGGCTCTGGCATCAATATCTCTGGGAAAGAAACCAGCCAGTACACAGGCCGTTTCATGGGAAATCGTACGATAGTCTCCGATCTTTCGCTGCGCTACCGCTCGCTGCGGTGGACGCAGGAGGAAAAAACAGCGTCTGTCCAAGGATTCGGCCCAGGCGGGACAACCGTAAAGAGCCATAGATCACATAAGTTCCGTGTACAAGCTTCGGCTTCATCAGAGTGAGGTGAGCGCGGAAGTTCCACTGGCTGTCCAGCATGACTCCCAGGTACTTCATCGTGAAGCTAATGGAAATTGCCACAACTTCAATCGCTGATTGTCTCCCTGCCTTCCCATCTCCGAGGCCCGTGGAAGCAGATAGCCTCGGACTAATGGAGGGCAACGGCGAGACCCAGCCGTCTTATCCTCCTTACCACATTGCTTGTTCCCCACGCGGCGAGGAAGGTAGCCTACTCGAAAGTGTCCAGTGTGTCGTCGGCGTAACAGATGACGCCGACGCTCCGGAGATTGGCACCACGGAGTACCCATTCATATCGCAATCTGCCCTATTCCGAGATCATTGTGCTGGGTGGGGACCTAAATAGGCATGTTGGTGAAGATCGATGGGATAATGCGCGCGTTCATGGCGGCGATGGTTAGGGCACATGTATTGCAGAGGGTGACTCAGTGCCCAGAGCATGTCTATGTACTTAAAACAGATTGTCATTCAAAAAAAATGGGTTTCAATGGGAGACAAGGGGCGCCGTATAAATCTCGCCCAGGGCGCTGACAGTGCGAAAACCGGCACTGACGTAAAATAATGTTTATTTATTTCCATATCAGATATCTATCCAGCAATATTTTGGAGTCCGATGTGCACCCAGACTAGGAAGTAAAGATGTGCAGTATGGTATTTTATATGCAATAAATTATGTACGAAAAATGTTATATTATACACAAAATTAGAACATACTAGGTATCTCAAGACTGCTACCGAAAACAAAGTCGGGTGGTAGTTTTAGTGAGTACAAACACAATGCAACTAAAAATTTCGCAAAGAAATGCGACAATTATGTTTTATGATTTTTTAAATATCGTCATTTTTGGGTGGTAAATCCATAGCTTTTGCTAAAATAATAATTTAAACTCTTTTATACCTTAGATTATTTAAAAATAAAAGGGTACACACTATTATTTTAGGGAAAAATGTATTTACCACCCAAATATGGTCATAGGAAAAAAATATTTAAAATAAAATTGTCGCTTTTTTTTGCAACTTTTTCTATTGCATTGTGTCTGAAGTCGCTTAAACTACCACCCGGCTTCGTTTTCGGTAGCAGTCTTGATATACCCTGTATTATTTTTAATAAGATTATAGTTCAGTCAATATGTAAATTGCCCTCCGAATAAAGACCTACCGTTATTAAACAT
Organism: Hyles vespertilio; assembly: GCA_009982885.2. Taxonomy (NCBI): domain Eukaryota; kingdom Metazoa; phylum Arthropoda; class Insecta; order Lepidoptera; family Sphingidae; genus Hyles; species Hyles vespertilio. The sequence goes on from WUWR02000259.1 coordinate 34,206, forward strand.
AATTAATCGTTAGGAGAGCATGTCAAGAGGTCACAGAAAAATTAAAAAGGTCGCGCTGTTTGCTGATTTTGAGAAATCCAAAAAATGAATAAAAATATTTAAAAACGCTTTTTTCTTGGAAACTATTGGTTTTAGGAAAAAGTTTTTTCATAAAAAATGTAGAGGGCATTGCGAACTACATTTTTTGTCATTGGAGTGACGTCATCCGACTTGAAATACAAAAAGTAGAGGGCGCTAATTGATCAAAAAAGTGTTCCAACGCTATTTTCGGTAGCAAAAAATGATTTTTTTTATGATAATGTAAATTAGAAAGCTGTTCGTCACAAAATTAGCTACAACGTTTTCGAGCTGGAACTTGTCCAAGTGTACAAATTGTACCTACATTATGTACCGTGCCGTTGCACATTACTCATGCCATTCAGTTTTTATCTTTTTTTTTTTAATTCAAATGAAATAGCAGTAATTGTTTTCTGATTTTTTTTATCAAAAAATTTGAACTTTTGTTCAGCAAAAAATTTAACTTAGGTGAATTTATCTATGTTTTGCATCACATTATTTCAAGTCGGATGACGTCACTCCAATGACAAAAAATGTACCGTAAAACGAGGTGGATAGGGACAATTTTCAACTACACGACGAATTTTCTGGTAGTATTATACAGAAATATTCTTGTGTTATAGCATATTTCATTAACACGTTGAATGCCACGCGGCCCACCGGTGGGCGATTCAAGCAAACCCGTTCGGGCCAAGTGGAAATCATCAATTCCATCATTTTTCGCTAAAGTTAATATCAACACAAAACAATAAAAAATTACTAAATTTGCATATTTAATTTGACTAAAACAATTTTTCGTGATATTTTCTTAAGGAAACATGTAATCGGTCACCGGTGACCCCCGTGGCCCAAATGACTAACTGCCATTTTTTGCTCGGCGTTTAACGTGTTAAGTCTATTAACTATACAATTTTTTTAGATCCCTTGGAAAATAAGAAAAAAGGGCACAAAATAAGGGTTTGGGGTTAATAGGGATTTTGGGGGTAATAGAGGCGGGATCGAGTTCAATGGGGAAATTAACAAGGGTTGGCACTGAATTGTTTCTTATTAATTACTTTTTAACCGACACATCTAAATATTCTGAATTATTTATTGTAATAATTTGCTTTGACACTAATGAAATAATTAAAGATTACAACTGTCTTAAATGATATTTATCAAATCAAGTGACACATTTCAATAAGATATAGTTTCAAAAATTTAAAAATATTAGGTATTCTATAATGCAGTCTTATTATTCTTCTAAGAAGTAATACGTAGAGTATTATGTATAGTTTGGAATCAGCTAATGATTTCTTACTTATAATATGCTAAATTATGAGATACGCTAACAAAACAAATTACGAAGAAAATTGATAGGCAAAATAACACACGAAATTTCTTAAGTGCGTAATGCTCTTTTTTATTATTGCACTGATGAGGCGATCATATCGTTCGCCTGATGGTAAGTGATATGACCGCTCATAAACAGTAACAATACCAAACAATACCTTGAATTACAAAGAGACATAGATGTTAAGTCTCAATATGTCCAGTAGTGACTCTGGCTACAATGTCCTTCACCACGAAACACAACAGAGCATTTACACTGCTGTTTAGCGGTTTGCCCAAATTAATGTGTACTACTTATTAGAAATAGGAAAATGGCGAATCAGTTTTTTCTATATTTAGAGAAATACTCCATGCACCGCACAGTACTAGATCTATCTATCAAAAAGGAATAGTTGTTATGAAGAACATTCTTACTGCAGTTTCTACATATAATATCTTAACCATTGTGACCAGAACTGAAGCAAAATTTTAGTTATTTTAACTGGAAGTACTTTCAATGTAACTTATAGCATTAAAAATAAATATAATTAACAGACAACGTTAATTAAGAAAGACAAAATACTTTACAACAAAAAAAATCTGTTGCGACAACCCTAACACACCTGTACCTATACACCCTTTTTCGTCCCAATTGTACCTTTTCTGTCTCTATAAACCTTAGTCTCGTTATTAATCACCCCCGAGTCACCTCTATTCCCCCCAAAATATCATATTTTTTTATTTACTTTTTAAATGATCAAAAAAACATAAATTAAACGAGAAATTGAGACTAACCTTTTATAAATTCGATAGTCCAATACTTATAATTTGTATGTTTAACAGTATCTCCTTCATAAATGGCGTAGTTTTTGTAGTAGACCGAAGTTCGTTTCAGTGTATTTTTATTGCATATCGAAAGGCTATTTTCAAAAGACTAATAAGACATTTTGTAACTCAAATTAATTGTTACTTATTGTTGCACTAGGGACTATATATAGTCTTCTATTGTTATAATTTGTTTATAATAAATTATGTGCAACTATGGCTCACATTTGAATCTTAAAATGTTTTCTCAGTTTTGTCCCTAATCTCCCTTTGATCCCTAATCACCACGTTTTACGGTAGTTCGCAATGCTCTCTACGTTTTTTATTTAAAAAACTTTTTCCTAAAACCAATAGTTTCCAAGAAAAAAGCATTTTAATTATTTTTTATTAATTTTTGAATTTCTCAAAATCAGCAAACAGCGCGACCTTTTTAATTTTTCTGTGACCTCTTGACATGTCCCCCTAACGATTCATTATGTTAAATAAGGGTAGGTCTTTATTCGGAGGGCAATTAATTATTCCTTACATATTGACTGAACTATTATTCATTGTTTTTTTTTGCCGTATGTGTATTTAAAATATATTTTTACCTTAGAGTATTTATATATAGAGGGAGCGCTGTCATACATTTGCGACCTCAAAAACGTAGATAATAGATATTTTCTTGTTCGTTATGTTGGTAGCATTGCTATATTAATGTTACCGATAAATGACTTTTCCACGAAAAATATATAAATAAATAAATAAACGGAAATTAACATATTCACGTTACATTGTTTTAAGCTGTCATAATACAAAATATTAATAATAAATGAAAAATAAAACTCACCCTTGGCTTATTATAATTTATTTCGCTCCAAATTCAAATATTTTATATTTTTTGACGTGACAACGTCTTAAATTAGGTTGCGGCTGGGAGTCACTTATGAAAAAGTGTAACGCCCGGTAACGTAACGGTGCGTAACGGTATTTTTCAGTTTCACCCACTTTTTCCAAAATTGTCCCATAGCCCCCCCCCCTGCATTCCCCCACCCTTATTCCGAAATAGTGCCTATTAGCCTCCCCACGAAACCTACAGAATGCCTTGCGTCTCTCTCCCACTCAACTATGATCGGTCTGCCGCGCGCGCAGCACTAGAGAATTAGGCGCATTGAATCGGCGCATGCTTGTGTCTCTGTCTTTGTCTTTCTCGAACGTTCTTGGCGTTGGAAAAACAAGAAAGCGTCACAATACAAGTTCACACGTGTGGTTAAAGTATCGTCAGCTGTGTCTGTAGTGAAAATATAGAGTGCTTAGATTCGTCATTACATGTACAATGTTTTAGTAAACAAAATATATTTCTATAGTTAAAATTTGTGCAATTCTTATTTTCATTCAATTCCTTGTTCCTATTGTGCAATTTAATTATATTCATATCAATAAATATTCTACCGAGAAAAAGACGTTGTCACGTAAAATCTTCGCCCGTAAAACCGACTTTACAGGCAACCATTTTTTTTTACATAAAAATTGTTCCGGAACTTTTTCGGAATTTCAACAATATAATTACTTGCAACATTGAATAAAAAGGCGTTCGAAAATTAAAAAATATGAACGTTTTTCTGTAAAATTATTTAAATTATATCTTGTTAATTAATAAGAAATCGGATTTATTGTCGATGATAAACGAATACACAGTTAATAATTAACCCCTAAAATAAATTTGGATGGTATTCGATAGCGCTAAACTACATTTTTTGATTTTTCTTTTTCATGTAAGTCATGTGTATTCCAAGCTGTCACAATTCACACTGGATGTAGAGAAGAAAAAGGTGGTCCCGGCACCACCATTTTTATCTACGTTTTCGAAGTACCAGCGCTCCCTCTATATGTATATACTCTAAGATTTTTACCTACGATTTTTACCGTGTGAAAAAAAATTATCTACTGGTTTTTTGAAGCGACTCAGTCATCACTAGGGTTGCCACCTTTTTTGCTTGCAGATAAAGTACATTGGTTACTAGTGGTAGAAAAGAAAAAGTACATAGTAATCAAATAAAGTACAATTTATTTTTTAACCGACTTCAAAAAAAGGAGGAGGTTCTCAATTCGACTGTATGTTGTTTTTTTTTATATATACAGGGTATCTCAAGACTGCTACCGAAAACGAAGCCGGGTGGTAGTTTTAGTGGCTACTAACACAATGCAATTAAAAATTTCGCATAGAAACGCGACAATTATTTTTTATGATTTTTTTAAATATTGTCACTTTGGGGTGGCAAATCCATAGTTTTTGCTAAAATAATAATTTAAACTCTTTTATACCTTAGATTATTTATAAATAAAAGGGTATACACTATTATTTTAGGAAAAAATGTATTTACCACCCAAATATAGCCATAGGAAAAAAATAACAAAAAAAAATTGTCGCTTTTTTTTGCAATTTTTTCTGTTGCATTGAGTCTGAAGTCGCTTAAACTACCACCCGGCTTCGTTTTCGGTAGCAGTCTTGATATACCCTGTATTTGTTACCTCGTTTCTCTGTACTGTGTGAACCGATTTCAATCATTCTTTCTTTGATTGAAAGCTGGTGCTTGTCGTTTGGTCCCATAAAAATATGGTGAAGATCTGATGAATATCTTCGGACCTGGAGAGGGGAACTCCTTAAAATTAAGGAGAATTGCAATGGTTCTTTTTGCATTACGTTCACTAGAAAAGTTAAGTTACAGTGAGAGAGGGAAAAAGGGGTGGGGGTGAGGGGGGTGGGTGATAAAATTAAAATACACGTAAATTCTAATATCTTCGGCAGCTTTTAACCGATTTTAGTGATTTATTTTTCATTGGAAAAAACGTATTGACAGGTTGATCCCAGGAATACAACATGAAGATCTGATGATTATGTTCGGACCTGGAGAATAGAACTCTTCAAAATTTAGTAGGATTCCAATGGTTCTTTTTGCATTAGGTTTATTATAAAAGTTAAGCTACAGTGAGGGAGGGAGAAAGGTGTAGGGGTGAGGGGGGGGGGTGTTAACGTTAAAATACACATAAATACTAATATGTTCAGCAGCTTATAACCGATTTTAGTGATTTCTTTTTCATTGGAAAGAACGTATTAACAGGTTGATCCCAGGAACACAACATTAAGATCTGATTATCATGTTCGGACCTGGAGAGTAGAACTCTTCAAAATTTAATAGGATTTCAACGGTTCTTTTTGCATTGGGTTCAGTAAAAAAGCTAGGCTACAGTGGTTGAGGGAAAAAGGGGTAGGCGCGAAGGGAGGGGGGGGGGAGCAAAAATAATAAACATGTGAATATTCCAATATCTTTGGCAGCTTTTAGCCGATTTTAGCGATTTCATTGTCATCGGAAAGAACATATTCCTTGTGGGGACCAAATCTTCTTCATTTAAATGCCTATCAACACTAAAAAGATAAAAATAACTCAAATTTTTAATAAAAAAAATAAAATCCGACTTCAAAACAAAAATCTACTAAAAGCCAAAAAATAATAACTACCACTCCAAAGCAAAAAAATAATATTTATTTCATGGAACTCGTGCATGTTGATTAATTTGCTTAATGACTTGACTAACCAACAAATCAAAATATATGCGTAACATATTGAAGGCGGGTCGCCCAGTACTAAACATATAGATATTTAAATTAATATAAGGCATAGGTCCTACATGTTTGGTACTTGGCGGCCCGCCTTCAATATGTTACGCATATATTTTGATTTGTTGGCTAGTCAACTCATTAAGCAAATTAATCAACATGCACGAGTTCCATGAAATAAATATTATTTTTTTGCTTTGGAGTGGTAGTTATTTTTTGGTTTTTAGTGGATTTTTGTTTTGAAGTCGTTTTTTATTTTTTTTATTATTACTAGTATTATATTTAAATACATATTTTTTATTACTTTTTGCGATTTGTATCTTTTATTTTTCTGTTTTCCTGAATTTTATTTTTTTCAAACATTTTTCTGTGTAATATACTTATTCACTATGTATTGGATCGGTTTCACTATAGAAATTACATTTTGTAGGTGTATGTGGAGTATTCTTGTGCATGATTCATAGATGTTTTAAAGCATAAAATATCATAAAACTTTTAATCTTATTTTTATTAAATCTAAACCGCTCCACGCGAAACAATCAAGAAATTGTGACAATAAATTACAGTGACATTGTTGACATTTGAGGTTTAGTTGCGTTAGAAAAACGAGTGCTATAATGAAAAAGTACATATGACTAAACTTTTCAGTCCCAAGGAAACCAAATCATGCAAAATAAAGTATTTTCGTGTACTTTATTGTTCACATAAAGTACAGAGTACAATTACCTGAAATAACGTACAATACTTTATTATAAAGTACGGGTGGCAACCCTAGTCATCACAGTCAACCAACTGTCATTGGTTATTTGCACAGTTATAGGTCTACCAGAATCTCATGGCATAAAATTAAAAACAAACATATAGATTTTTATGTGGCAATACCATCGGTCAACAGCTGATTCAAAACTTGAGTTATGTCATTCGATGTGAATATTTTACGATTTCTATAATTCCTTAGCGAAAATATACAAATTAGTTCTACGATCACAAGTGTGACACATTGTTTACAAGTTTTATCGCCAGATCCGTAAATGATTTGGTCAAATTCAAACAAAATCGCCGATTTTTAAATCGACGTTGTTTTAACAAACAAGTTGGAGTGAATAATTTTGATACTTCATGTTTTTTTGGTTAGTGTTAGATATGTATATGTGTTTTATCGTATATACTTTGATATCATTTTTTGAAACTAAACAATAATGCATTAAATACCTATTTACAGGAGTTTCCAGAGATTTTGGATAAGGATCCATCAAACAATGATATATTTTGCACTTCTAGTGAACAGATGTAATCCCAGAAGAGATCTTTATTAAAAATAATTATCACCAACATCTTCGTCTAATGACCTACTGCCAGGATCTTTATAAATAAGCCCTGATTAATTCGTTCATGATAAACATTAAAGAGACTGCAAATAAAATACTTAGATATGTTGTTTCACTCTTACATATCATTCTAATAACATATAATTGCAAATAAGACATTTAACTAATAAAAGTATTTCGTTAATATGAATTAATGATAAGTTGTATAGAAAGTATCAAAATATTTCGATCCAATTACCCTGGTATTGCTATGCACAATTTTCAATTACCCCAATTGCCATGAGATTCTGGTAGACCTATATTTGCACGGCTGGTAATCTTCATACAATGATAAAAGAATTATAAAGGATGACGCACAAATGTAGCTATATATGTCAAGTTATAGTTATGTTAAGAATATCGACGCGGAATGTACATTTATGTATCTGTCTCATTTACACAAAGCTGACTTGTCCCTTAATGAAAGAGACAAATAATAATTCCTTTGTTTCGAATATGGCAATATTTTGTTCACTAACCACACTGGGACCGCCCATAGACCAAAATGACGCCATTTTAGTTATGCTTTCGAAACCACAGACTATTAAACCAAAAACTGCATGAAATGTCAAACTGTGGCGTTATCTGTCAATCGGAGTAAACAAATCTGCACAGTCAAAGAATTTCGGATTATTCATTGGTTAATCTCGTTTGTTAAGTTTGTTTAGTTTGCTTATTAGTTTAGTTGTTAAGTTTTTAAAATGCCTCAGTGTTGTGTTAAAGGATTCGAGTCGAGTTCAAGCAAAAAGGACCCTAACATTTCTTTTCATAGGTTAGTAACTGTTTTTACGAAATACTAACAAATATGTGCTAAATTTACATTTTGGGTTTATTTTTATCATTTATAAATGTATTTGGATCTTGTTGATTAAGTTTTAGACTCTTCTAGGCGTTATTTATACAAGTAGTGTAAATAACAACCTCATTGTTTGTTTACAGACAAGTTTAGAGATGAGTGGATTCGATACGAAATTATTCATATCGATATTATCATTTTTAAATATTTTGATCATTATTTTTCAAAAAAGAAAAAAATAGTTTATATTTAAATATATATTCAGACCGACAAACAAAGTGAAATTAAAAATATTTTTTAGATTCCCTATAAACATATAAACCAGGACAAAATGGATACAAAAAATTGGAAGCTATTGGAACCCTGCAATAAATACATTTATTTGTTCATTACATTTTGAAAAAGAAAACAGCTTTCCAACAATATTCCCGGTAAGTGAAATTGTAGTAATTATGATATTTTACCTAATAATCCTATTAATAATACAACTGTTAATCAATAACAAAGATGACATGCAAGATAATTTGGACAATTGGTAGTCTATTGTCTAATGTTCTGGAGAACCTTTTAATGAACAGAAATAGTTTTATATTTTATTATTAATTATTATAATTGTTTATCTTAACCAACACTTTCATATTCATTGATTGAATTCTAAGTGAGACATAATGATTTTCCTCAGTCAAATAATAGCAATAAAAATCTACCTATGTTATTTTATTTTATTTGGTATGTATTAAATATCCTGATAGGTATTTTTGATTTTAGCAAAGAATGGTGCAACGTAATAATGAACGAAATGTATTAGATGCAACTGGGTGTTTGTCTCGACAGGTATAACCTTGTAACGGTTGTAACATGTAAATTAGTATTAGTTGGTCATATGTTTACATTATGGCGACTAAAAAAGTAACGATAATTGTAAAGTATTAGTATATTTTTAGGAATATCAAGAAATAATTACCTCCAACCGTCACATACATAGTCTGACCCCACACTAAGATCAAAATGTTTAATACATCATATTACTATTGTTTATGTAGCAGTTGCATTTTTATTAGTTTTGTTATTTATCATAATATTAATATTTATACATACATAAACTCACGCTTTTTTCCCAGAATGGGTAGGCACCACACCCACATTTCAGCCTCCGTGGCGCAGGCGGTAAGACGCCGTTTGTGAATCGAGAGGCCGCGGGTTCGATCCCCGCACCGAGAGAAATGTTTGTGCGGCCCACAAATATTTCTCTCGGGTCTGTGTGTTTGTGAGACCGAAAAGTCTCTCGTAGTTCCTGATACCCACGACACAAGACTCGATCTTAATGTGGGGTCAGGACTATGTATGTGACTGTTGGGTGTTATTTATTTATTTATTTATTTCGCCTTGTATGTTCCGTCCTACGATGTTGTGGGTGGCGAGCCTATCGCAATATCGGGCACAAATTCCTGACTGTGCTGATAATGAATAGAAAAATCCGATATCACTTTGCGCGACCCGGGATTCGAACTCGAGACCTCAGCTTTGTAACCGTACCATAATACAACTACGCCACTGAGGCAGTCAATATTTATACATAAATTAAAATCTATAGTCCACATTATTCACCGCTTGTATGTTTATGTATGTATGTACCTTATGTTTTTTTTTTGTTTGATTGAATTATTCGAAAAATATTTTATTCTAGTGCTGATTTCCTGCCTTCGTTCGCGATGTCCGCTACAATTCCTTTATTCAAAATCAAAATCAAAATATTCTTTATAGTTTAAGTTCATTTCATTTGGCGATCTAGTGTTGTTACATAGTTTATTAAGTCTTTTAATTATTTTTATTTTTTCGAGTTTCATATTTTTTTATATAAAGCAGCTGTTAAATAAATAATTGTCGAAAGAGACTGACTTCTGTTATACAGGGCTTCCTAGTTCAGGAGTCAGGGTGTTATTATGTTGTAAACATGTTGTAATGAAATAAAGATTAATTATTATTATTATTATTTATTCAAATAGTCTTTCAAAAGATCTTTTGGATTGTTCATTTCTGCTACCACTGCTTCGGAACGTGTTGTAGCTGTGAAGAAGAAGTGGCGCAAGAAACTTCGTCAGCAACACGAACTGTCTTCTTTTTTCTTTTTTTTATATCGCCATTTAAAATTACAATAGTTCATGTCACAGAACACAATAATGTCAGTTTATTTAGTTAATTGTGTTTATTTAGTTAATTGTTTAATTTCTATTTTTACATTTTAATTGTTAATTTTGTGTAGATATTTTATTTCTATTTATATATTTAAGTTGTTAGTTTAGTGTACATATTTTCATTGTTGTTTGCTAAATGTCTGTTTTTTTAGATTTTAGTTATAATTTGGCAAAAGAAATATTGACATGGTGAAAATTGGTGCTTAAGGAAAAAAGTGTGGTATATTCGAAGTCGCAACCGAATTCTAGCTATTAATAAAGTTGTATTTTATCTCACGTGTGTATTATTTGACAAATCCAATCCAATCATCAGGTAAAACTTACCCATCAAATAAATCATAGCATGAAAAAAATATCAAAACATTGACCTACGTGGCAACGTTGCCAGTATAATGGGAACATTCTCGCCAGGGACGGTTCGGGGCGGTCTCTTTGACTAAGTCGTTAGTTATAAATATTAAATATTTTGTGGTGATGTATAATAGGTAATATTTATGTATGCTATTTAATTTAATCCACATGTTTCTCATCACCCCAAGTGACATTGTAATTGAAAATAATTAATATGTAACACATAAAATAAATTGACCTATTATTATCAGATTTAATTTTTAAAGACTTGACTGTCAAGTCCTAAAATCCCCTGTTTATACTCAATTGACATGTAAAGCAAAAATTAAAAATGTTATATTAATGTTAGTCGTATGCCACTGTTGATGATCGATATCGATAAAAAAATTTGGTACTAGCGTATCACTATTTTTAGGGGCGGAGCCGCCGCCATGTTTGTGAATCAAAGTGGTACGCGTCACGTGACCTTATGTTTCATCCCCTCTATTCTTTAATCATTGTCTTCATAGTACAAAATTTCGCCTATTGTCTATGGACTCAACTACTTTCCCTTCTCGCTTCAACCCTGCGTCGCCTTATACCGACGCCATATTTATTTACATTTAATATGTCAAAATTTCAAGTATTTACCGGTCATTACAGTTTTGAAGTTGATCGAGTGAAGTTTTGCGTTGATTAAATTCCGTAACTTATCCTCTCAATTTTGAAGCTGTAGTGATTATTTGTGCAACAACATGTTCAACGCGTGTTGTATTGTGAGTTGTGCGAGTAAACGAAAGGACGTTAATTTGTTTAGATTTCCTAAACGGGAGACAGGACTCCAAAAGTGGTTACAGTGCATCAATTGTGATAGATTGCGTAGTTTAAAGTTGGAAGAACTTCGTAAATGCCACGTATGCCAAAAACACTTTGAGAAAAGGTTTATAGCATCTACTCCTCTGAGGCCTCATCTGCGTTATGGTGCCTACCCGACGCTATTTACTCAAAGTGAAATTAACAGCGGCATTCCTCGAACTGATCCTTTTGGCCACTTAAGTAAGTCTATATTTAATGCCTTTACTAAACAAATTTATTAACAAAACTTCGTTAATTCAAAAAGAAGGATTAATACTCCTATCACAAATCCTATGTCCATCATAAAGTATAAGGCTTTAAAAATATTCATTTTCTTAAGTTTGAAGGTGTCCAAGCCATGTTTGTTTCTTTCAATACTTATCCTTTTATTTGCTTTTTTATTTATGATTCTTATTAATTTAATCTGTTAAATCATAGAAAATTATAATAAATAATTTGATTTATTTCAGGAAATTTACTAGACCATAATTACTGCAAGAAAAGTAAGCATTGTGATCATACATATTGCATGATTGAAGCTCCTAAGAAAAATATTGATCAGAATGGTAAGTTAATAATATTCTTCTTTTATTAGCTTGTTGGTATGCCTTTTATTTAAATATTTTAGCATGTTAGGGCTTTTAGTGATTTCTAGGGTGTCCTAATGAGCAATGAATAGCTTGTACTTTGATTCTATGTATAAAATATTAGCCAAGATTTAATCAAATAATGTAGGTTATATTAAGAACATATAAATCTATGAGACTATTAAATATGATTCGCTACTGGTAAAGTAACAACATGCAGAAAATCTAAATGATTTGAGTTTATCAGTTAAGGTCACCTATTTGATAATTTTGTAACATAGTTATGTATGATTATAGTATTTTTAAAAAACTGTTAATGTTGTAAATATGCAAAATTGCATCCTACTCAATATTATAAAAGTACCAATAAGAATGATGATAATGATGTTATTCTTTCAAGTAAAAAATACTGAATGGATTAACATAAAATTTGCCCATAGATAGCTTATTACCAAAATTAAGACATAGGATTCCTTTTATTAATGCAATTGGTTAACTTAGAATATATTTAGATTTTTAACATTTAAAGTACATGGTACATCCCTGATTATGACATCTGATGGTTTATGTTGCATAAAATAGGCTTATTTTTATTACTACAGTGACGTATGTGATTTGAGATACATATAACCATGAGCCCTACTCTGTAAATCCGAAACGAAGTTCGAAACTTCGGATGATTGAAGTTTATATATGATACAAATGTTCCTACTCTGTAAAAGTTCGAATTTGTATCACATACATCGTAACCATAGGTCTGTGGTTACGACCATAAGTCAATAAAGACCATTCGTTCGTGCGAAGTTTCGAACTTTGTTTCAGATTTTCAGAGTAGGGCCCTATGCAATTGAAGCTTGAATTGAATTAGAAATATAAATAAAATGTTGAATACCCTTCCTGAGAATTCGGCACAGCAATTAAAAATAGAACAAATGGCTATGCTGGTTTATTGCTTGTTGTAATCAATTACAGACAAAAATGAATACAATTGAAAAATGTGAGTGTTTGTTCCCAAAACATTTTTGGCATTGAACAATGACACAGATGGCTGGTTTGCTGGTTTATGGCCAGTTGTTAACAACTAACTTGTTCAAAAGTGAATACAATTGAAAAATATGAATGCTTTTTCCCTAACCAATTTTAGCATTGAACAATGACACAGATGGGCTGGTTCACCTCGTTTATGGTTAACAATTACACTATACAAAATTGAATACAATTGAAAAATGTGAATGCTTGTTCCCAAAATAATTTTAGTATAGAATGACACAGATGATGGCTAGTTTGCTGGTTTATGGCTAGTTGTAAACAATGATATTTTACCAGGGCTCATGTTATTGAAAAATATGCTACAAGCTTCCAAAAATATGATTTTACAGATGGTTATACCTTGTTTCATAATTTTAAGTATAAGTGTATAGAGGAGCAAACGGACTAGGCAACAGGATTATTAATCTAATTTTCTTTCATTTCAGTGACCACAACCATGCAATCAGGAAACAATATTATTGAAGAAGCAGTACCTTCCACTTCACAACCAGTTAATTTAACAGGTAAACTAGTGATTATAGAATAATATCAATCTTTACACACAACATATTGTGTTTGTTTAAATCACAATAATCATATAGAATTTTCAATGGCTATGTTAAATAGTAAAAACTTTTTATTTGCTGTTTCAGACAGACATATTGGAACTAAAATGGTGGTGCGAAAAAGGAAATTAATTGTTCCACAGAAAGTTCTTTCACCAACATACGAAAAACTGCGTTCTGAATACCGCAAGTCCCAGAAGCAGCTAAAATATGCGTTAAGGGCACGCAGAGCCCTAAAATTTTCAAAAGAAAAAACATTTGAAAAATTAACAAGGAAAATGAATCCATTTGCCAAGAAAATTCTGTGGATGCAAATCAAGCAATGCACTAATAAAGCAAAAGGAAGACGATTTTCAAATGAAGAAAAATTGATAGCTTTGTCAATAATGAAGCAAAGTCCTCGGTGCTATAGGTTTTTGCAAAAAATCTTTATATTATCCTCAAAGACAACCCTTAATAAATTAGTTTTGGGTCTCAACATAAATACTGGCATCAATACTCAAATCTTTGATGCAATCAAAGAAGAGGTAATAATATTTTGTTACTTATATATGTATCACATAATTTATTTGCCTTAATTAAACCTAAGATTTTCTGAAATTCGACTACTGCAAAATATTAATTCGTGTCATATTGCATTCTATATTTTGAAATTTGATTTTAGGTCAAAACATGGGCAGAAAATAAAAAATATTGTTCCCTTATATTTGACGAGGTAGCACTGGACACAGCTATAACATATGAGAGGAGAAATGATAACATTATAGGCTTTGTTGATACACTTAAGAAAAAAAATGAATTTGCAGATCATGCTTTAGTATTTTTACTAAGGGGCTCAATTTATAAATGGCTTCAGCCGATAGCGTTTTATTTCTGCAAAGGAACATCATCTGCACTCGAAATAAAACAAATTATTTCAAAAATGATCACTGCCATCAGCCACACTGGTTTGTTGCCAGTTGCTCTGGTTTGTGATCAGGGAACGGCGTTTCAGTCTGCTCTTAAGAGCCTGCAGGAAGAAACGCGCAGAGAACAGTTAATTACTGGCCAAAAAATTGGTGAGTCAAAACTACCTCATTTAAAATTTTGTATAAATACTTTACAACTGGAATGGAATATGTGACATGACCATCCACAAATGATGTACACCTTAAAAAATATTTTTTAATCATTTATAATGACACAAAGTTAAAATATTTGCAACATTTAATTTTATCGAAAATACATAAAATCCCTTTGTTATACAGGAGTTATTTTCCAAAAAAAAGGATTGCCGATTTCGTAATGCTTATTCCCTTTGAATTAAAAAGCTCAATTTTGGTGAATATATTTATAAGATGTCTAACAAACTGAATTTTCCATGGCATTTGTAAAAAAAGATTATTTTTCAATCATTGTTATATACATTCATATGTAATAAATATAATATACATCATAGTAATAGTAAATTAATAAGAATGAATTTATTTTCAGATGACTTTATAGCACTTAATGGTCATGTATTAAGTGTAATTTACGATCCTCCCCACCTTATAAAAGGGTTGAGGAATAATTTTCTTTCCAAAGATGTAAAACTTGATGGGAAAATTTCAAAGTGGGATGACATTGTCTCAGTATATAAAACAGACTGCAATCATGCGCAGATGCGACTACTGCACAAATTGAATGACGAACATGTCATTCCAGAAAAAATTAAGAAAATGAAGGTAATTTATTATTATATATCTCATTGGAGAATTTAAAAAATGATCAAAATAAATCAGTTCCTCTTTTTCTTTGCAGGTAAAAAACTGTGTAAGAGTATTTAGCAAGACAGTTGCGGCTACGTTGTCTTACTCTGCCCAATTTTGTAAGTTTGTTAGTTTTCACGCTTTGTATAGTATAAATATATATTTTGATTAATATCTATATATTATTTTTGTTATAGCCCAATTTGCTGATGGAACACCAGTTAGCCCGACGCTAAGAAATACGGCTGAAATAGTGTCGTTCTTTGACGACCTATTCGACTCGGCGAATGGAACAAAATTAAGAGGCAAAAATAATAAACCGCTAAGGCAAGCCATGACAGCAACTTCAAACCACCTAGTTTTTTGGGATCAAGCTGTAAAAAAACTGAAAAATATTAAATTTATAGACCAAACAACAGGCAACGAAAGAAGTGTGCCATCATTAAAAAATTGGGTTACTACCTTAGAAAGTTTAAAAAGGCTATGGAATTTTTTTAATACTAAAGGCATCAAAGTAATGCGGCCTAGATTTTTTAATTCAGACCCCATAGATAATTTTTTTGGGCAAGTACGAGCGTACAATTCTCGAAATACAAATCCCAATTGTGCTACATTCAAAAACAAGTCACTGTTGATCACAAGATTTATAAAATTTCATACAGACAGTTTTAATTGTGAAGAGGATTCAGGTGAACAGTTGATAATATTAAATAAGCTTTTCGAATACCAAGAAAATAATCTAGAAGATTCACCTGAATCCTCTAACCTGGGTTTTGTAAATCTAGAAAATATTCCTACAACAGTAGCTCAAGAACGACTTCTGGTACACTCACGTGCCTACACTGCTGGGTGGGTCGTCAGTAAAATAATAAATAAAATTAATTGCAGGCAATGCAAAATAAATTTAGTTGCAGAAAATACAAGCATATATGACTCAAATATCCACAGATATATATCTGCGAGAGAATTCAAAAGTGTTTGTGAAAGAAAGTTGGCCTACCCATCAGAGCAGGCCGTGAGATGTTTCGGTGAGATCATCAAAGAAGCAAATGAATACTTGGAAAATCAACCTGAAAAAAAGAATATATTAAAAGAAATAAAAAAATATTTTTTATCCAAGTATTCATTTGACTTGAATGCGAATTACATAAAAATGTTGTTGTGGAATATTTTCTAGATATATCTCTGCGGTTAACAGTGAACAATTGGTGCAATGTAATTAATAAGATTTTGAAAGGCACTGATGTCTTTAGATTAAAAAATAGAAGTTTGCCATCTATGCAAAAAAAAGCCCTTGCAAGGTATATCACTAAAACTAAAATAAAAGAAGTTAATAATGAAATGTATTGTCATTTAATCACCTAATTTTCCTATAAATTAAATCCTAAACTATGAGCATGGTGTAGAGCTATTAGAAATGACTCAAAGGATGTAGAGCCAGAGTTTGAAAATAACAGGCACAAATATTACGAAGTGTCGCGGTAAATTAAAAAAAAAAACTCATGTCTACTAGTTGAGGCTTGGAGGACAAATTTTATCTATGCGACATAACCATCTGTAGTTGTTTAATAGTCTGTGATCTGTAGTACTAAGTAATCTGTGGTTATTTGTGTAAACTTGCAATACTTGGCGGGGTTTTTATAATTCTACAATTGTTTGCTTTATTTTCAGGTAATATAAATTGAAATCATTGATATAAAAAAACCATATCAATGATTGAAATATAAAATATTTCCCCCTTTATTTCCTAAGTGAGGTGGTGTCTAATGTCTATGTCCAAATTGTAATGTTTGTATTGCAGTCAATTGCAGTAGGTTAGACAGAGGTTATCCTTATCGGAAAATCAGCGGTTCATGATTTTTGCCGAGGTCACCTTCAAGCTTTAGCGTTGTCATTCCATCGCGTGCGTGGTCGATTGTGTTCACGCTCCACTTATTATCATTCGTTTAATAATTATTTCAGGTTGGGTAAATCGTCAGTATGAGTGGTGAACCGCAAGCGAAACGTTCCAAAATGAGTTCTCTGGAACAGCTGAAGCAACATTCAGTCGTGGTGGCCGACACCGGCGATTTTGAAGGTTACTCTTCAAATTATTATGTTGACTTTCATTTGATGTATGATCTTGTGTTGAAATGTTATAAAATAATTATTTTTTAGGTTTCTTATTAGAAGATTCTGAATAATTTTCATTCAACTGTGAACTAAATTAATCTTACTGACACTGGAGGTACATGTTGACCAATTAATAATTACAATTGATTATTTTTATAATACATGACATTGTTTTCATAGTATTCATTTGTAGTTGTGAAAATTTACTTCTTTGCATTGGCAACTTTCAATTAAATTATTTTTATATATTACTTAGTTAAGTTTTAAATACTTACACTGTCTTATTTTATGTGCCTAGCATGTTTTTTCTGCATGAAGTAAAGGTTAAGTCGTATAGAATGCCTCAGATATTCAGGCTGCCTTTATACAATTTTAGTGTATACAGCATTTTATGAATAAATAGTAAAGTGTCACTTATATCATATTGAGAAGTAAATATACCTGTTTACATTCACCTTGACCTCTAAAGTGTAAGTGCCTAGTGGTTGAAGGCAAAATTAAATCAAGCATAGATAAAATTTTCTTACTTGTCACTTCTCAACTAGATTTGTTATTAATCCTCTATATAGAAGGGTCTTATAATAATGCTATAATATCATAAAATCATTTTTGCATTAAAACAATCAAAGAATTTGGAGCATATACTGTACTTAACATATTTTTTTGAACATACAAGTACAAGGTACAATACAATTTCTTTAACCTCATGATCTTAGCTTCACTCTACAGTTAAAGCAAACAAATCCTCATGAATTCTCAGTATTCACATTAGGTTTTGCATTTTATAACATATTTTAGTCTGTATACAAAAATCCTTTTAGCTCCATTATCAGGGAGGTGATAGAACAAATATTAGTAAGCTATATGTTTTCCAAGTGTCATGTAGATAAATGTTATTGTTAAGATTTAATTATTAGAATGCTAAAACATAACCTTTTTTATGCCTTGCTAGAGTTGTTAATATAATTATAGTTGTTATAATTAATTATTATAATTAATTATAGTTGTTAATATATAGTAGTCTGTTTTGCCCAAACCACAAATCAATCAATTCAAAAATCAATTAACATCATTGTTCAAATTGGCTGAGTACTATAGTGTCTATAATGAACCATAAACCATGATTCACTGAAAATTATATACCTAGGGTAATGAATATTTTTGTCATTGATTTCAGCCATGAAGGAATATAAACCAACTGATGCAACAACTAATCCTAGTCTTATACTGTCTGCTGCGGGCATGGAACAGTACCAACACATTCTAGACAAGGCAATCAAATATGCAAAAGAAATTGGCAGGTAAGAGTCTTTTATAGCACATTGAATGCAGCACTGAAGAAATAGACAATCAACCTTTGCAGGTTGACTATACTCAGCAGGTAAATAACAGCAGTCTGTTATCAACAAATATGTTGCCAACAAAAATTTTATGTGTATTAACATCATTCAGCACAATCACACTCACAATCACATTAATAATTTATTTTTTTAACCTATAGTGTGTTTCTACTGCCTAATCAAATTATTTGATTACAGCACCATGGAAGAGCAGGTCGCAGAGACTTTAGATATGTTGAGCGTCTTATTTGGTTGTGAAATCTTGAAGATAATTCCTGGACGTGTATCTGTAGAAGTTGATGCGAGGTTATTATATCTCTTTACAATTGTTATAACATAATTATTCAATCCAATATGTTATAATATGTTACTTAAAATATATGTATGTTTATAAAAATATTTTTTCCCCATAGATTATCATTTGATAAGGAAGCAAGTATGGCAAAGGCCATTAAGTTAATAAATATGTTTGCCGAATATGGTATCAAGAAGGAAAGAATTCTGATTAAGTTGGCATCAACCTGGGAAGGAATTCAAGCTGCAAAGTAAGTACTTATTCAATGAAATGCATATTGTCAATACAATATAATGAATTTAGTTGTCGTGATATTATTATTCAACGCCGAAGTGATAAACTGCAACGTATTGCTGAAACACATCGTAGTTATGATGCGCTACAGTATCCGCTAATTTTTTGGCAAGGTGAGGATGGTTATCACTTCAATATTCAACAAGTTGATCCAACTACAGGTGTCGAAACTAACAAAAAAGTATCAGCTATGCAATTTTATGCTTATCGAATTATGACTAGAAATGGTGAATATAACCATATTTTAAATTGTCGACAGTTACTTCAGCAGTTTATTGTAGACATGTATGCCAAAATTGAGACGGAAAGATTAGAATATATATTCGCTACTAGCGGCCCGACCCAGCTTCGCCTGGGTGCATATATTTTTTGATTCCACTCTACACCAGAAACATGTTGTTTTTCGTATAAATTCTTGTACATCTAAACTTGACGTAGCTATCCTACTGTCCGGCTCAATCCCGTCTCATCCGCCTGTTCAGTCTCTTCCCAATCCGTCCCGTCCCTTCTCTTTATTATCCATCCCGTTTTATAACGTGCATTTACATTCGTCCTAACAAATCTGTCAGCTATCCCAGCCCTCTCCGGTACCTTCCATTCTATTTTATTTTATGTCCCTTCTCTCCATGTACATCCATATATATGTACATATAAAGATTGCCTTATGAATTTTTGACATTAATAACTTTAGCGTTTTGTGGCGGTTGCAATACGCCAACTTAGATATAGCTTTTAAAGCGGTTGCAATACGCCAACTTATATTTAGCTTTTAAAATAACACGCTTATTAGTTGTAATTTGAACATTATTTAAACACGCATTTCATTTTAAAATATGACTGCAGATGTTTAACCATAAAACATCTGCGAGTCGTTTTATTTAAGTAAGAATTTTTGTGTACCTTATTGTATAATATTAGTTAAAAAGATGCTGTTCTAAATTATTGTTTCCTAATTGTAATGACCCGTTCATGCCGGGGCAATAAAACTGTATTATTGAAGTGAAAACTTCTTTAGCGGCGTTGAGCACTTTTTCTGTAATGGGTATAAAATCTTAAACTCGCGCCAGGACACGTGACCTGATCGTAAGACGAAAAGCGTAAGACGGATGGAGAGTAGACAGCTGTCAGTTAGCTGCCAGTTTATAAAGCTTTGATGAATTGCCAATGATTTTGAGTGGAGATTTCAACATAAACTTCGCAGACGATAAAAATCAACTATTAATTGAATTTTTAAATAATGAATTTGGTTTAACTATGTCGAATGATCGCAATCTTAGCACAACGAAATACAAAACTACTATTGATGCGGTCTTTATTAGACATTTAAATAGGTTCGAATCAAAACTGTTCGTTTCTTACTTCAGCTACCATAAACCTATCGTATCAGTTTTAGAGATTGGCGATGATAGTTCTGGTAATGATGATGGTGAAAAAGTCGTTGAAATTATGGATGAAAGTTGATTTTTCGGAGAGATAAACTTTTTAATGTAAAATAATTGTAATAGTTTTAAAGTGTTAAATTTTTAATGTAATATAAATTGTCATGTTTGTGTACGATAGCGCAATAAATGAATATTGTATTCTACCACATAAATGATAGTACTTTTATACTGATAAAGCAATTGGTGCAAAATTATTCCCTAACCATTCCAAAATATCAAACATGCTCAACGTTAATAATCAAGTTTTTTTATAGTTAAGTTCTTTAGTGGCGGTAATCCTTTGCAACAAATTTATGTTTTTTAGACAATAGTACACATGTTTGGGTAAACCTTTCTGTTTGGACAAAAGCCCAGATGTTTGGGCCGACCTTAATTTTTAGTTGAAAGGATAGACCCTATTTTATGGCTTAAATATATTTTCTGGAAGATTTATCCCCACCGATCCTCATTCGGGTAGTCCTATAAAAGGGTCGGTTTATTTGGATGAAAGAAGACAATCTGCCATCTCTCGTCACGAGCACATCTCGCTCCGAATCGCATAGTTATAATCTTACTCTGTCTGTGAATGTATTAAGTGTTAATTTATAAAATACACTATTGTTAGTTCCTGGAAGTGAGTGCTTATTCTAAAACCTACACTTATAACCACCAAAGTGGTGACCCCGAATCAAAAAGAGTGATTTGAGTGTAGTGTATCAAAGTTTAATTGTAGTACGCGAGTTTTCCGTGGAAGAGACATTGTTTTTGAGTAAAACATAGAAAAGTGAGCAGTATAATGAACACCGGAAGCGTTAGCGAACAATCTGCCCCGGAGGTTGCGTCGTGTTCTCCACATATACCAGAGTGCAAATCGAATGATTTAGAAGTTTGGTTCGCCATGGTAGAAGCTGCGTTTGCTGCCGCCCGCATAAACTCGGAGAAATCAAAATACGCACTGATAATTCAGAAGATACCGACAGAAATCGTAGCCACAATGCGTGATGTCATCTTAAGCCCGCCCGACGACGCTCCGTATACAACGTTCAAGGCGATTTTGATAAAGCGTTGTGGTACATCGGAGAGTCAGCGAACACGTCAGCTGCTGGAACGCGAGGACCTGGGAGATGATAAGCCGTCACAGTTTCTTCGACGTCTACGAAACCTAGCTGGTGAGAATATGTCGGAATCTACTGTCCGTACACTTTGGCAAGGACGATTGCCAACGGTCTTACAGCCCATCCTAGCAACTGTTAAGGACCAACCGTTGGAGAAAGCTGCGGAAGTTGCAGATGCAGCATTAGAATACTTGCCAATGCGTCCAGCTATTGCAGAGGCCGGAATTCGCCCTACTTCCACCAAACAAGAGGAATAGAATAGAATAGAATAGAAAAACCTTTATTTGTTCATTAAAGTACACATACACTGATACAAAACCAAAATACAAATCTATTACAAATACTAATATTACAAATATCTAATAAAAAAAAAAAGTGTAGCAGCATATGTGTTGCAGCAGAACAAAAGGGTGATGACTCAGCATACGTTCACTCACACGAGCAAACACTGATATTCTGCCATTACCCGGCTGGAGAATAGTGGCGGAGTAATGAATTCATTAGTCTGAGACGCAATTCAATTTAAGAAGCACACACTACAAAAATGACACACAAACTACCTATGCACACGTAAACAAAAACATGTTATGATTTCTTGGTAGTAATATTAATATGAATAATAATTATAATTTATAATAATAAAAGAAATAGGTAAATAAAACCACACAATACACCACAGAAACCTCTCAATAACAAAACAATACAAGACATTTATTTTGGAAATGATCATAAGTACAAATTAGAGTGAATCACACAGCAAAATCCGCTAACAACCAACCACTAGGTACATTTGATTTTTGCCTCTCTAGAAGCATGGTTTTAACATGCTTTTTAAATGAGTACTTCGATTTTATATGTTTTAAAGGTGGAGGAATGTTATTCCAACATTTGGTTGAGAGATAGCGGAAACTACCGGTAAACGCCGTAGTTCTATGAGGATGTGACTCTAAAGTGCCACGCGCATCTCTAGAGCCGTATCTAAGGTGAAAACTTGAAAATCGTAGCTTACAGAATAAGTATTCCGGTTTCTTGTATTTCATGACGTCGAACAACAGGCATGCCAAGTGGAGGTGTCTACGAGAACTCATGTTTAATACTGAAGCTTGGTTTAGGTGTGGAGAGATATGTGTTCTTGGTGGTATATTGTAACAAAACCGACTACATGCATTTTGGACACGTTGCACAAGTCGACGTGTTTTAGATATTAAGCGTGGTCCATATATTAGGTCTCCGTAGTTCAGTTTAGAAAGAATTAATGATTCACAAAGTGTAATACGCACCTTCTCACTAAGCAGATTCCTTATTTGGTATAAAATCTTAAGACGATAAAAACACGATCTCACCAAGTTTATTATATGATTTTCGAAACGCAACTGACTATCAAACAAAATACCCAAATTTCTAGCCTCGTTCACCCGTTCAATACATTCATTACCAATTTTGATAACCGGATTGTTTGCCAGGGTCTTTAATATCTGCACCTTAGAACCGAGGATCATAAATTTTGATTTACTCGGATTAAGAACCAAGCAATTCCTATCTGCCCATGAAGACACATTTTTGAGATCTTCATTTATTTTAATTATAGATTCATTTAACTTTTGGGGCGGTCCCGATATGTATAACTGAAGATCATCGGCATATAGATGATACCGGCAATGTTTTATACTTTTAATTATATCTGCGCTATATATTATAAATAATAGAGGACCAAGAATTGATCCCTGGGGGACCCCACGATCAACTGATTTAAGAGAAGAAATATATGCACTACCGTCCTCCCTAATTAACTTTACTGCCTGTGTACGATGACTCAGATAACTATTAAACCAAACCAAAGTTCTTGAATCAACACCATAATATGACAGCTTAGACAAAAGTAAAGGAATACTTATACTATCAAATGCACGTGAAAAATCCAGCAACACAAGACATGTACTATTTCCGCAATCTTGTTCCCCGAGAATATTGTCGACAACATCCATTAGTGCAGTTGTTGTTCCCATACCCCTTCGAAAACCAGATTGATATGGGCTCAAAATATTATTCGCTTCTACGTAACTGCATAACTGCGTATATACTATCTTTTCCAGAATCTTAGATAAATAGGGTAAAATGCTTATGGGTCTCAGATCTTTAGGATGAACAGGGTTTTGTATTTTAGGTAATGGTGTCACGATAGCCGACTTCCACACACTTGGTACGCTACCCGACTCAAGCGATTTCGAATTAGGAATCGGCATCGGAAGACATGAAAAAGATGTACGTCAGTTTAAAGGACGAGATTGCTTTGCTACGTCGAGAAATCAACGATCCCACTTCACGTGCGCGAGTGCGAGATAGAAACAGATCACGATCTCGCTCACGTCCCAGAAGCCGCGGTCCACGGCCGCGTGATTTATGTTGGTATCACTGGCGGTTTGATACGAAGACAACAAAATGTGTTCCACCATGCAGCAAGGCTACGGGAAACGCTCCGGGCAGTCGTTAATGACGGCAAACGACCCCTGCCCTAAGAAATCACGCCGTTTATTCGTCTGTGATCGAGCCAGCAAAATCCAATTCCTCGTGGACACCGGAGCTGACATCTGCGTGTTTCCTCGTCATCGTATCCAAGGCCCGCATAAAAAGTCCAACTACGAGCTTTCTGCGGCCAACGGGACAGTGATCGCTACATATGGAATTGCTAATTTAACGTTGGACCTTGGCCTAAGACGAGATTTTACTTGGAGGTTCATAATAGCCGATGTCTCCAAGCCAATCTTAGGTGCTGATTTTTTGGCATATTATGGACTCCTACCAGATCTGCAACGTAGACGTTTGATAGACTCCTCCACCCTGCTTACCTACAAAGCGGAGATAACAGAGTGTCAGGAACCAAGCATCAAAGTCATTAATGGCTCATCACCATACCATGAGCTTCTGCAGGAGTTCCCAGATATTATTCGTCCAGATGGCGCACCTAAAACAGTAAGCCACAGCACAAAACACCACATCATTACGACTCCAGGCCCACCAGTTGCGCACAAACCCCGTCGTCTTGCTCCAGACAAGTTGGCTGCCGCTAAAAGAGAATTCGAGGCAATGTTGCGACTAGGATTGTGTCGGCCATCAAAAAGTCCATGGGCTTCTCCACTACACATGGTTCCCAAGAAAGGAGATGAGTGGAGACCATGTGGAGACTATCGGGCACTCAATAGTCGGACAGAACCCGATAAATACCCAGTACGACACATCCAGGACTTTGCACAAGGACTGCACGGGAAGAACATTTTCTCCACTCTTGACTTAGTAAGAGCATTCCATCAAATACCAGTCGCAGAGGAAGACATACCTAAGACAGCCATCATTACTCCATTCGGACTCTTCGAGTTTATGTACATGACTTTTGGATTACGTAACGCAGCCCCAACCTTCCAGCGCTTCATGGACGAAGTGCTACTGGGATTGGACTTTTGTTACGTGTACATTGATGATATTTTAATTGCATCATCATCACATGAAGAGCACCTCAAGCATTTGAAAATTGTTTTTAATCGTCTTAAGAAATATGGCGTCGTCATCAACCCCAGCAAGTGCATCTATGGTCAGAAAGAAGTTCGTTTCCTGGGATATATGGTAACTGCAACTGGTACTCAACCATTTCCAGACAGAGTTGTCGATATACAACGGTTTAAATTACCAGACACAGTCAAAAAGCTACGTGGATTTCTCGGTATGATTAATTTTTACCGTAGGTTCATACCAGGTGCAGCCGCAACTCAAGCACCGCTTAACGACCTACTCCAGGGGAACCTTAAAGGAAATGCTCCTGTGCCCTGGACACCAGCTACTACAAAGGCTTTCGACGCGTGCAAGGAGAGTCTCGCGGAGGCTACCTTGCTTGCTCATCCTCAGCCCGACGCACAGTTAGCATTAATGTGTGATGCATCGGACTACGCCGTCGGCGCAGCGCTGCAGCAGTTTGTGGATAATCATTGGCAACCGCTGGGCTTCTTCTCGAAGAAATTGAGCCCCACCGAGCAGAAATATGCAGCTTATGACCGCGAACTCCTTGCTATATATCTTGCTGTTAAACACTTCAGACACATGATAAGCGAAAAAGTTCACTATTTATACTGATCATAAGCCCATTACCTTCGCATTTCGGAAGAAATCAGACCAATGCTCACCACGCCAATTTCGACACTTAGATTTCATCAGCCAGTTTTCAACGGACATTCGTCACATTGCTGGAAAAGATAACCCTGTCGCTGATGCATTGTCTCGCGTAGAAGAGCTCGAAACAACTCTAGACTTCAAGGCACTCGCTGACTCGCAGGCGGACGACGAAGAACTTCGAAAATTGCTAAAAGAAAATACGTCTTTGCAATTGAAACGTATACTGATTCCAGGCACGGATATCCCCGTAACCTGTGACGTATCTACACAAGCTGTTCGACCATTCATCACCACGCCGTTTAGGAGAATTGCACGTAACACCATCGACTTTCGCATCCCGGAATCAATGCTACGGTCAAACTTATGACCCAGCGTTATATTTGGCCGTCAATAAACTCCGATTGCAGAAAATGGGCTCGCAGCTGCATCGATTGTCAACGTGCGAAGATCTCAAGACATGTATCTGCCCCTGTTGGATCATTTTCTCCACCGACATCCAGATTTGAGCATATCCATATAGACATAATCGTAATGTCTATATCTGAAGGTTACAGGTACTGTCTCACAATGATAGATCGTTTTACTCGTTGGCCAGAAGCAATACCACTCCAAGACCAGGAAGCAACAACGGTGGCTAAAGCGTTCTACAACCATTGGATCTCACGCTTTGGCACACCATTAAGGATCACATCCGACCGTGGTAGACAGTTCGAGTCGCACCTGTTCAGGCACCTCAATCAACTGGCAGGCACGACGCATTTCAAGACTACGGCTTATCATCCGGCGTCCAACGGTATGGTGGAACGTTTTCATCGTCAGCTGAAGGCGGCTATAAAATGTCATCAGGATACACGGTGGACTGAAATTCTCCCTACCGTGCTGCTGGGCATCCGAGCTGCTTGGAAGGAAGATATAGAGGCTACGGTCGCCGAGATGGTATATGGTCAGCCACTGCGGATTCCAGGAGAGTTTTTGGTGCAACAGACGACAATCACCAACAGCAATAGTGCAACGGACTTTGTGAAACAACTACGGCAATACTTTCAAGAGCTGCGACCGACTTCAGTATCTCGGCATGGCGAGAAAAGAATGTTCATTTTTAAAGACCTCAGCACCACTGACCAAGTCTTCGTGCGCCGCGAGGGTCCAAAAGCGCCCCTGCAGAGTCCTTACGAGGGCCCTTTCAAGGTTGTCATGCGCGGGGAGAAGACGTTTGTTGTTAACGTCCGCGGTCATGACGTTACAATTTCCATTGACCGTCTTAAACCAGCCTATGTGTTAGCTGACCCTGAAAACACTTCAGCTGACGACGAACATCAAGCACCAAGGCAACGGACAACTCAAGACACTGAAGATGTACATCACGAAACAGCTGCACACCAGCGAACAAGGTCCGGAAGGCGCGTCCGCTTCCCGGACTATTTCCAAAGTGGATTTTCGTGAACTGTCATTCATTTCATTTCATGGTAGGGGGTGCTGTGGCGGTTGCAATACGCCAACTAAGATATAGCTTTTAAAGCGGTTGCAATACGCCAACTTATATTTAGCTTTTAAAATAACACGCTTATTAATTGTAATTTGAACATTATTTAAACACGCATTTCATTTTAAAATATGACTGCAGATGTTTAACCATAAAACATCTGCGACTCGTTTTATTTAAATAAGAATTTTTGTGTACCTTATTGTATAATATTAGTTAAAAAGATGCTGTTCTAAATTATTGTTTCCTAATTGTAATGACCCGTTCATGCCGGGGCAATAAAACTGTATTATTATAGTTAAGTTCTTTAGTGGCGGTAATCCTTTGCAACAAATTTATGTTTTTTAGACAATAGTACACATGTTTGGGTAAACCTTTCTGTTTGGACAATAGCCCAGATGTTTGGGCCGACCTTAATTTTTAGTTGAAAGGATATACCCTATTTTATGGCTTAAATATATTTTCTGGAAGATTTATCCCCACCGATCCTCATTCGGGTAGTCCTATAAAAGGGTCGGTTTATTTGGATGAAAGAAGACAGTCTGCCATCTCTCGTCACGAGTACATCTCGCTCCGAATCGCATAGTTATAATCTTACTCTGTCTGTGAATGTATTAAGTGTTAATTTATAAAATACACTATTGTTAGTTCCTGGAAGTGAGTGCTTATTCTAATACCTACACTTATAACCACCAAAGTTTTTTATTGTCCATCCAATATTCCTTCCCTTATTTCAGCACCAAAATGCTGTTTTTCCAAAAAATATTGCACGCCATTACTTTTTGTTACTAATAAAGAGTTAAAATATATTTTTTAAGGACATACAGTACCCTCCAAAAGTTAGTTGAAATTAATTTACCTTAACAATGATGTCACGTAATTTCTAAAATACGCAGTTTCAATAAAAGAACTGTTTACTATTTATGGTCGGATACACTATTCTAATACATACAGTATAGAATTTCTCGAAATTTATTTTGCTTTTTTTCATAATCGATGTTTATGTTCTCACTGCTTAAATTGAGTGCGTCAAAAGTCAGTTGAAATCTTGGTTGAAATTGGAATTTTTTAACATTTTTGATAATCTCGTGGTTTTAAACTCATTTACCAATATTGTTTGGGCAGTTTGGGTAGTTCACATTTATTAATAAAATATTGTGAGATGATATGACTGTTTTAGAATTAATAATGGCTCCAAAGCGAAAATAACAAGTAAAAGATAGAACAAAGATGATTGGTAATTAGATAAAAAATAAAAAACTTTAGTGCTGAGGGAAAATTATTTAAAGTTAGTCCAGAAGATAAACGAATAATAATGCATAAGAGTTTGAAATGTCTTGCAGATGGGCCACGGTAGAGGCGTCCTAGGTCTACTTCTTCTGTTGATGATCGACACATTATGCGGCAGTGTAAAATCAATGCCAAAAATGTGATACGAGGAATCAAAAAATAGTAATAGGAAGTAGGAACCACGGTTTCTGTAACTACTACCAGGCGATGTCTGCATGATGCTAATTTACGAGGTCACGTTGCCAGAAAGAAACCTCATAGCATCGATCCATAAAAACCAACGATTGGAGTTCGCCCGCAAATATTTAGCTAAATCATTAGACTTTTGGAATATAGTATTTTTTCACGATGAATCAAAGTTTGAACCGTTTGGAAAAAGAGGTCGGCAAATTGCATTTCGTAAGAGCAATGGTAACTCTTACGACGTCAAGCACTTGTAGCCCGCTGTAAAACACAGCGTTGACAGTATGATGGTTTGGGGATGTTTTTTTTGGCATGGTGTGGCCTGACTGTATATAATTGAAGGCAGATAAGATCACAGACCTATTGTAATATTCTCCATGAAAATTTATAACAATCTGCTGAACATAGGGGTAAAGACAAATTTGTAAGTTCCAACAAGACAACAATTTGTAGCATACGGCAAGGATCACTGAACAATATTTTGAAAATAACGAAGTAGACTTACTGGGTTGACCTTCAATATTACTCGACCTTCACTCTATTAAACATATGTGGGATAAATTGATCCGAGAATCCCTGTTTCTATAAAAGGCAACAGGAATTTGTTGAAAAATAGAATTCATGAAACATGGTCGACTATACTGGTCAAAACTTCACAAAATCTTGTGGAATCAACACCTAGACAATTTAAAGCAGCTCTACAGAATAATGGCGGCCATACAAAATATTAAAAGTTAAGACAGTGGCAAATATAAAAATCCTTAAAATATTTATTCAACAATTTCAACTAACTTTTGGCACTGTAATTTTACTGTTTCTATACATTAATTATTATTAATAATTTACAATGGTCCTTTTATTGATAGACATATTCTACATTAATTAAATTTTAATAAACAGTTCTAGAACCAATCATTTGAATAGGGTTTATCATAATATCCTCACATTAATTACATTTTTGATCATTTCAACTAACTTTTGGAGGGCACTGTAACTTCAGTGGTTTCGATTTTCTTAGATATAACATTTCAACCCTTTTTTACCCCCTTTGGGTATAATATAACCTATCTCAGTCCGATACGATGTACATTTCTATCAGTGAATTATAGCGAAGGAAAGGCCACTAAAAATTCGTGATAAAAATGGCATTCGATCTTGAAAAGGAGTAAGTATAGCTTCTTATGCTGCATTTACACGCTTGGCCAACCTCAGCCAGCCTCCACCAACGCAAGCGTGTAAACGGAGTGTTTGGCTCGGCTGGCTTTATGTTTTTCATAGTTCATAGCTTGGAGTTGGTAGACGTTGACCCAGCCTCAGCCAACATGTAAATCCACCATTACGCATGAACATTATTTATTTCATTGTCCTATATTAATGTAGCTAGATATATTCTCCTTAGTTTATACAAAATAAATTTCTGAACGCATGCATAAACAATTAAAATCAATTATAAAATGTCAATCCATTTTCACTACTGTCAATATCTTTAAAATCTAAAATACGCCATTAATCGAATATTGTGGATATATGTTTTCGATTCGAAACCTGTATTTAAATACGTTCTTTAATTTGAGGGCAGAGTTTACCATATCGACAGGGTGAAAATTAAATGTTTGACAGTTACAAACCCATGAACATATTGTATGGGAAAATCACGCACATTGTTTTGATAGATATGATTGAATTTGAATTTTGTATAGCGGTAATAAAGTGCAAATTGACTCTTTGACGTTAGGAACATACCTACATTGTTTAAACAACAGTGAGTGCTTGTAATTTAATATGAACTTTATACAATAGCAATAAAGCTCAAATTTACTCAACGTTTTAGTTAGAAAACGTTTGTATGGGGTAAAGAAAAGGGCTGTTTTTAGGGCTTTTCCGGCAATTATTCGAAATTTTCTCGCCGTAAAAACCATCCTTGGACTTCCACAAACATTTTAAAAAAAGAATTATCGAAATCGGTTCCGCCGTTCACACGTGATGCCGTGACAACGCGAAATGGGTTTCATTTTTATATATATAGATAATCAACGAAAATTGCGTTCGGATGAATACATTCATTTGAGAGATGCAATGATAAATGATGGAAACGTTGATAACATGAGAAAATTGGTCATCTTGCCATCGACATTTACTGGAAGTCATGCAAGAATATGCTCAGGATGCGATAACTTATGTCAGAAAACACGGCAGACCAGATATATTTATAACATTTACATGTAATCCTTCATGGGTGGAAATCAAAGAAGAATTACAATATGGACAGACGGCCAGCGATCGTCATGATATTATTGCCCGAGTTTTTCGTCAAAAACAAATTAACTTTATTAAAGCCTTCGTGAAAAATCAAATATTTGGTGCTGTTATCTGCTGGATGTATTCAATTGAATGGCAGAAACGAGGACTGCCACATTCTCACAACTTAATTTGGCTTCAAAATAAAATTCGACCAAATCAAATAGACGATATCATCAAAGCTGAATTTCCAAACCCGGAAGAAGATCCTGATCTTTATAGTATAATCGTAAAAAACATGGTTCATGGCCCGTGTGGTGAACTAAATAGGAATTCTCCATGCATGAAAGATGAAAAATGTACGAAACGTTATCCAAAGCCATTTTTGAACGAAACAGTTACAGGCGAAGATGGATATCCTAAATATAGACGTCGATCACCAGAACAGGGTGGATTTACGGCTAAAGTAAAAATACGAGGTAATGAAAAAATTCAAGTTAACAATCAATGGGTAGTACCATATAATCCACTTCTATCTAAAATGTTTAATGCCCATATCAATGTTGAATACTGTAGTTCTGTTAAATCGATAAAATATGTATGCAAATATATTAATAAAGGCAGTGATATGGCTGTCTTTACGATAACCAAAGAAAACCAACAAGATGAAATAGTACAGTATCAAATGGGTCGTTACATTAATACCAATGAAGCGGTTTGGCGAATTTTGAGTTTTCCAATACACGATCGAGATCCACCGGTTCTTCATTTGTCCGTCCACCTAGAAAATGGACAACGTGTATTTTTCACTACAGAAACGGCACAAAAAGTTGCGACGGAACCACCAACACGAACAACTTTAACAGCATTTTTTGAACTATGTCAGAATGACCCATTTGCTAAGACTTTATTTTACTCAGAAGTACCCAGCTATTATACATGGAATATAACAAGTAAACAATTTAATCCCCGGAAACGTGGAATGCCAGTAGAAGGACATGATGGAGTGTTTAAGAGTAACACAATAGGACGAGTCTACACAGTGCATCCAAAAAACGCTGAATGTTTCTATCTACGTTTATTACTTCACAACATTCGTGGCCCAACGTGTTTTGAAGACTTAAAAACTGTCAATGGTTACGTTTGTGATACATATCGCGAAGCATGTCAAAGATTGGGTCTACTTGAAAACGATAATCATTGGGACTTAGCTATGAATGAAGCAGCTCAAAGTGCAACAGCAAATCAAATTCGTGAGCTATTCGCGATTATATTAACTACATGTAATCCTTCTAATCCAAATCGACTATGGCTAAAATACCGAGAATATATGAGCGATGGCTGGATTACGACAACAAAACCCGGACTTTGAAATTAGTTTTAATGAGGAAATTTTTAACAAAGCTTTGATATTGATAGAAGATAAATGTTTAGCAATGTCTAACCAAACGTTAATACAACTAGGTGTTCAATCTCCTAAACGAAGTCATTTGGATGTTATGAACAGTGAATTTTTAAGAGAAACCAATTATAATATCGACGAATTGAAGCTTTACATCGAACACAACAAGCCATTATTAGTTGAGAGTCAAAAACAAGCATATGATATAATAATGGATTATTATAAAAAGCAGCAAGGTGGTATAATATTTTTAGACGCACCTGGCGGCACCGGGAAAACATTTTTGATAAATTTAATTTTGGCTGAAATCCGTGCAAATAAAGAAATCGTTCTCGCCCTAGCATCATCTGGGATAGCGGCAACACTTATGGAGGGTGGACGAACAGCGCATTCTGGTTTAAAATTACCATTAAATGTAGCTGACTATGAATTCCCGGTATGTGACATCACAAAATCATCAGCACGTGGACAAATATTGAAACAGTGCAAAGCTATTATATGGGATGAAAGCACAATGGCCCATAAAAAATCACTAGAACCACTCAATAGAACACTTCAAGATTTACGTGACAAAACGAATATAATGGGAGGTGTTGTGTATGTGTGTGGTTACGCTACGTTTGAGTGTTTGTGTGTGACCCTTTAGTCTTGAATAAATGCTTGTACAGAACGCACGTCTATTATTTAACAGTGGCGACGAGGATTAAAATTTAAGAAAAAATGTCGATCGGTAAAGTCAGTGAATTCGTAGTGAAAGACGGAAAGTGGTCTAGTTATGTGGAAAGAATGGAAATGTACTTTCTAGTAAATAAAGTATCGGACGAGCTTAAACTACCCACTTTGATATCCTGCATGGGCGAGGAAGCATACGAACTATTATCAACTTTATCTAGTCCCAAAAAACCATCCACATTAAAGTATAGTGCAGCAGTGGAATTACTTGCAAGCCACTTAGAGCCAAAACCTTCTGTGTTAGCGGAACGATATAAATTCCGACAACGTCGGCAACTCACAAATGAATCCATAGCGGATTATACATCAGAGCTGAGAAAGTTATCCAAACATTGCGAGTTCGGGTCGTCGCTGGATGAAAACATTCGTGATCAACTAGTGTGCGGCCTAAAGAATGAAGTTATCAGGCAGCGACTATTCGCAGAAGAGAACTTACAATGCAATCGGGCTATCGCGTTAGCATTGTCATTGGAGGCCGCTGAACGTGATGCTAATGCTGTGGAGCGGAATAACGTGGAGCTGACAGGAGAACTGCATAAATTGAACTTAGAGGTTAGATGTCCGAAATGCGGGAACAGCCGACACACCGCTGACGAGTGCTTATACAAAGATTTCGTGTGCAGTTGGTGCCACGAAGTCGGTCACCTGCGAAGAATGTGTCCAAAAAAGGAACATTGGAATGTCGCGTACAATCATACAAGACGGTTACAAGTGGCGGAATCTGCCACACGCGGAGGGCGCGTGATGGGCCGCGGTGAGGGCGGCCGTCGAGGAAGAGGGGCATGGCGCGGGTCGCGCGGTGCAAGCCGAGGGGGCCGGGAGCGGGCTCCTTTACATTTGTTGGACGAACAGGAACCCATAGGCGATTACAAGAATGAGCATGAAGAGGACGAAAATGAGCCTATGTATCAAATGTCACTAAGTAATTATAAACCGGTGTGTATAACAGTTAAGGTTCAAAATTGTTTGCTTAGTATGGAAGTTGATACTGGATCTGCCTTATCTTGCATAAGCAAAAATGTTTATAATGAATTGTTTAGCACCCTACATTTAAAGCCGTGTTGTTTAAATTTAAAATTTTATGACGGTTCAAGTATTCAGCCTGTGGGTTATGTGGAAACTATTGTTACTTACAAGGGTATAACTAAAACTTTAGATTTGTATGTAATAAACAAAGGAACAACAAACTTGTTAGGAAGGCAATGGTTGGCTGAATTAAATATACCAATAAAAATATTTAAAGTTAATTCGCAAAACAACTACATAACTGATTATAAAACTAATAACAAAATGTTAATAAATGAAATTGTTTCTAGGCATAAACTGTTATTCGACGGCACGTTGGGTAAATACACGGGAGGCACGGCCGAGTTGTGTGTGCGCGAGGGGGCTACCCCCATCTTTTGCCGCGCGAGACCACTGCCATATGCGTTGCGCCAGCGCGTCGATGCCGAGCTCGACGCCATGCTGCGAGCCGGCATCATTGAGCCGGTTGATCACTCCGACTGGGCCACGCCGCTGGTCGTGGTGCGCAAAGCCGATGGCGGTTTGAGATTGTGTGCCGATTATAAGGTAACCCTCAATAAAGTCTTAGCGATCGACAGATTTCCAGTTCCAAAAATGGAAGACCTATTTAGTGATCTCAGTGGAAACGTTTTATTTACAAAACTAGATCTTTCGCAAGCTTATAATCAAATTGTTTTGTCAGAGCCATCTAGAGAATATACAGTGATTAATACCCACAGAGGATTATTTAAATACAATCGACTAGTATACGGGTTATCGTCGAGTCCAGGGATTTTTCAAAAACTGATGGTAAAAATGTTTAAAAACGTCCCAAATGTAGTCGTTTTCTTTGATGACATATTAATAAAAAATAAAGACTTTGATAGCCATTTAAAGTCCATTAAACAAGTATTAGAGATTTTAGAAAAAAATGGTTTAAAAATTAAAAAGAGCAAATGTGAATTTTTGGCAAAAGAAGTCAAATATCTAGGTTTTATAATTGACAGAAATGGGGTAAGAGTAGACCCGGATAAAATCAAACCAATTATAACAATGCCCCATCCTAATAATGTCACAGAATTAAAATCGTTTATCGGAATGGTAACTTTTTATGGAAAATTTATTAAAGATCTAAGCACTCATTTAGCTCCTCTTTACGATCTTTTAAAAAAGGTAAACATTGGCAATGGAAAACCGAACAAAATACTGCTTTTGTTCGAGTAAAGAGTTTTTTGTGTAGTACTAAAGCACTAGCACACTTCGACATAAATTGCGAGTCAGTAGTAACTGTCGACGCAAGCGGGCGCGGGCTAGGGGCGGTACTAGCCCAACGCGAGCCCGGTGGCGAGGAGCGCGTTGTTGCATACGCTTCTCGTTCACTCACATCTCACGAATTACATTACAGTCAAATCCACAAGGAGGCTCTTGCAATTATTTTCGCTATGGAAAAGTTTCATCATACTTGTATGGGAGGAAATTCGTATTACGCACCGATCATAAACCCCTCGTGAGCATTTTTGGCCCTAATAGTGGTATTCCTAGCGCGGCAGCCAGTCGTCTGCAGCGATGGGCAATAAAGTTGTCTGCTTACGATTTTATAATTGAGTACATTAGTACCGATAAAAACACTGCCGACGTTCTCTCGCGGTTAATCGAGTCCCAAAAAAATGAGTTTGCTTCTGAAGAACAAGAGTTACCAGAGCAAACATATTTGCACTTTTCCGCAGAAGCGCTATTGCTAGATTACAAGGTCCTAAGAAAAGAAACGGCTCGTGACCCAATTTAAGTCGCGTTTTAAGTTGTTTAGCGGATGGCTGGCCGTCGGATATCGAAATTAAGGAAATGATACCGTATAATAATAGGAAAAATGAATTATACTGTGAACTCGGATGTATCATGTGGGGTCATCGCGTGGTTATCCCAGCTTCATGTAGAAAAAAAGTTATTTCAGAACTACATGACCCCCATATGGGAATAGTGAAGACAAAATCGCTAGCTCGGAGTTACGTATGGTGGCCGGGGATAGACGAAGCAATTGAAGCGGAATGTCGCGCCTGTACCATATGTAGCGCCGTAGCCGATGCACCACCCGCGCACACGCCGCACTCGTGGCCTTGGCCGTCCCGTCCTTGGTCTAGGTTACATTTTGATTTTTTAGGACCTATATGTGGCCTAACCTATTTAGTAGTGGTAGATTCATGTTCTAAATGGATCGAAGCGATTAAGATGAAAAGTACTACAGCACAGGCGGGTTATATCCGTACTTCGAGATTTGTGGTCAAAATTTGGTCTGCCGAAACAAACGGTCAGTGACAATGGGCCACCGTTCACGAGCACAGAGTTCCAAAATTTTTAAAGTATAATGGCATCGAACATATTTTCTCAGCCCCTTATCATCCAGCTTCCAATGGGGCTGCCGAAAACGCGGTCAAAATCTGTAAACGCACTATTAAAAAGGCATTTAAACAAAATTTAGATGTAGACACGGCACTGTGTAGATTTTTGTTAGCCTATAGAAATACAGAACACGCGACTACCGGTGATAGTCCAGCCTTTATCTTACAGGGTCGTAACCTCCGAATGAGGTTAGATAACCTAAAACCAGAGAGAGAAGGGCGAGTTATCACGCGCCAAGAGCGCAGTGAGAGGGACGCGGGAGGGGCGCAGCGTCAGCTCGAGCCGGGAACTTTAGTCTGGTATCGCGATTATACTAAAAACTCTGATAAATGGGCAGAGGGTACAGTCATTAAAAAGTTAGGTAATAGTGATTACTGCATAAGATCTAGTTTTGGAAGTGACATTCATAGACACGTCGATCAGCTGAGGCAGAGGGTAAAAAGCTTCGAACACAGCGAACTACCTGGTACGATAGTGAGACCCGATGTTTTAAACGCGGGAATTTGAAATCAGTAGGCAACCTCGAAATCTTTGACAGTTCCCATGACCAGCGAGCGACAGCCAGAGCCGAGTGAAGACAGTTTAAGAGAGCGTGCCGGCTCCTCACACTTATCTTCCAAAACCACCACGTCAGCGGTATCAGATAAAGTCGTGACCACTCCTTGTAGCCCTTCGGTAGAACCTAATGTGTCGCCGGATATAAAATAGTTACTGGTGGTACAAGTCGTCCGTTGCGAAACCGTAAACCTCCAGTGCGATACGGTTTCGAAGAAATAGATTAGACATGTTAAATTTAGTATGTTAAGTTTGTTTAAATATACAATAAGGAGTCTTGGATACGTATTTGTTAATTATAGTAAGCTTAGTGTAAATTGTAATAGTTCGGGTACTTATATATTCTTTTTTTTTGTGTATTTAATAAGGGTGGAGGTGTTGTGTATGTGTGTGGTTACGCTACGTTTGAGTGTTTGTGTGTGACCCTTTAGTCTTGAATAAATGCTTGTACAGAACGCACGTCTATTATTTAATATTATCAGGCGATTTTCGTCAAACGCTACGTGTCATTCCGAAATCAACGCCGGCGGATGAAAATTAACGCTTGCATAAGAAGTCGGTCATATGGGAACACGCAAAAATAATTAAATTAACAACAAATATGAGAGCGCGAATTTCAGGAGATGAAAACGCGCAAGAATTTTCTGAAAATCTGTTACAAATAGGAGAGGGCACCTATCCAATCGACGAAAGTACTGGCCAAATCACATTATCTAATGAGTTATGTAATATAGTTGAAACACCGGAAAAACTTATAAATGAAGTATATCTAAGTATTGCTGAGAATTATACCAATTCAGAATGGTTACGCGAGCGAATTATTTTAGCCACGAAACGACATTGTTCAACTGCATCAACAACTCATCC